>DWGR01004296.1:0-11263 GCA_018247715.1 Heliconius burneyi
AAAGGGAATGGACGGCCCGGACGAGGTGAGCCGCAGTATTTAGACAGCGCGACGCGACGTCCGGAATTCCGACACGAGGTGATAGTGAAGTTAGACGTACTGGTAGCACTTTGTTTCGTATTTAGAGGTTAAAGAAATGTTATGTCTCTGTTGTAGCTTTTGTGCTTTGCAATAGGGAGTGATGAGGATATTATGTTTTTCGTAGATCACTTTAGTAATGTCTTTTTAAAATATTTTTAATTTAATACGAGTATAAGCGTTCGTCTTGTGACACATCTACTTATTTTTATAAAGTTAATTGTTACTTATAATAAAATAGCACATTATTACTTGTAATTAATCGGTGTAATTTCGATACGTCGAGTGGGGATCGAACCCACAACCATCGCGTTACAGTCACACCCTTGTGCGGCACCCCTGCGCTACGGCGGCCTCAGTTCTGGGCTCTAGTGTCGAGACAAAGCGCTGAGTTGATCTGCCACTCAATAAGCAAAACCTCAGGAATTCGACGGAAAATGAGGATCGAAGTGTTTTAACACTAGGTTTCCTTTGCCTAGGGTAGACTCTGTGCGGAATACAGTTTGAAGCTGATTTAAGTGATAAAGATATATTAAATTTTCTACCACTGTGTAACAAATAAAAATTTTCGCGGCTTCTAAATAATTATTAATAATGTTTTTAATCAATCATGCCCAGTATTTGTTTAATAAATGCCATCTTAAAAAGCGGCGACAGATGGCTCGTGCCTCCCTAAGCCCGTGAATAATATCGTACACAACACCGCTTCCAAAGTTTAATTATACATAATACTCTGAGCCGTTATTGATTATATTAAAAATATTTACAGCACAAATGTTTTGATAAATTTAACAAAAGTAATACAAATCATTATAAGTTAGAAAACTTTAACTTTACCAACGTAGCGCTGGGGAGCACCGCTTTACGCGATTTACTGTGCACCTGAAGGTAAAGGGCTCAATCACCACTCGGAATACATAAATATATATAACGATAGTATATTATTGAGTTCCTTTTTTTTAATAAACCAGTTTAGTGATGATGATCATATAATAAATGTGAAGCTGCTTTTTTATGTCTGATCAAAATAAAATGTAATTTTGATCAGACATTAAAAAAAACAGCTTCACAGTGTATCCTGCACACACTAGTGTCTCTCTCGCAACACCCTGTTCTCCATTTTCTGCCGAATTCTAGAGGCATAGCGTGTTGAGTGGTGGAACTTATTGCCGCCATTTGTCTCGACACTGACACGAAAAAATAAATTTAAATAAATATTTAATTTCCTCGAATAGGGACCGAAAGTGGGGAAGTCACATACTTGTGCCCCTGCGCCACGACTGGCGTTAAACAAATTCACAAAAAACTGATAAATGATAATTGGTATGATAATAGTTACCATTATCTTCACCATCATAGTTATCAATAATTGAAACTCGACTAACGAACCGCATTCAGCCGACCCCATTACCATATTGTTATTACACGATCCTAGAATCTCATAGACAAGTCTATTAATACAATAAATACTGTATTAATTGTATTAATGAAACAAGTTTCCTTATTATAAAGGTCCCTGAATAACAAACAAATTATATGAAATTACTGAAATAAAGAACCATTATGTTTTCTTACACATGAACGGAAAGGTCGGACACCGGCTTTTTTTGTCCTGTGACAAATGACCCTTTTTCTCGACCCTGTAATTGGTCGAATACACAAAATGGACGTAAAATATTTTACCGCTCGGTCGCTTTTACGAGTAAAATAATGTGAAACTGAAGCCTATGATAAATAAAGAGAAACCTATATATATCAATGCCACAAAAGTAATTCAATTTACATGATTGCCATACATTCCCACATATTTAAAAGAAATTTTCTTAATTTTCTCTGAAATTCATAACAATTGTTTATTTCATTTTTTTCAATAAACCTTGTATAAACTGACAGGATATTTGGATATAGATAAAATTGATATTTCTATATGTATTTGTATAATTTACGATATATTTTTTTATATTACAAGAAACTAATTTAAAATATATAAAGTTTGTATGATAATAATGTTCTATAAACTATATATTTCAAATTACCTTCTTTGTATTTATATACTTTATTTTCACTAATATCTAATGTCAGCCGTATTGTAATGTCGACATTATACAACAACAATTATACAACAATAACTGTTAATAGCATTTGCATTTAAATGAACTCTGAAAGACTGTAATCTCTAGCAGCCGCTTGACTTCGCAGCTTCAAATTTTATAGTCCTACTTGCCGTGGCAATTACAAGAAGTTCCTCTTGCTATTTCAAAGTTATTGTCTCTTTCGTTAATATTTGTATATGACAATTATTATTTTATATCGACTTCTTTTTTTAAAAGGAAGGATGTATAGAAATAGTCGTCAACATAGGTTTCAGCTCACAAGAAAAGCAAAATTAACATAATATTACATAGCCATCGTGGCGCAGCGGCACAAGTGTGACTGTAACGCTGATTGTAACGCGACGGTTGTGGGTTCGATTCCAACTTGAGGAAATGAAATATTTATTTACTTTTATATTTCCATTTCTTCGCTCTGGTGTAGAGGCAAAGCGTGGCGTTGAGTTCTGCCACTCAACACGCATTGCCTATAGAATTCGGCGGAAAGTGGGGAACGGAGTGTCTTAACACTATATTCCTTCTGCCTACTCTGCCATGTCCCGCACATGCATAAAGCGCGAAGCTGATTTTTTTTACTAATAATCAGATATCAGCTCAGAGCGAAGAAATGAAAGTAGTTTATATTTTCATAACGTAAATAAAAAATTTTAATCCTCGAGTGGGGATCAAACTCACAACCCTCGCGTTACAGTCACAACTTTGTGCCGCTGCTCGACGACCTCACGTCGCGACACGACGGCCTCATAAGTAAATAGATTATTAGGAATTATTTAAATGTATCTTCACGTAATAAGTTCACCAAAAGATGAAACAGCCTGCTCGTCATACAGGCACGTCAGGATATAGCAGTGATGTATATTATTTTTCAGGTTTAACGGGAAATAAATTTGTCTCGTTTTCACGAGTCGACGTAAAATTTTGTAATAAAGTTCAGACACACGTAACTCATCAAATGTTACGCCTTGTTTCGGCCGTGCATACATTACGTGATGAATTACACAGTATACGAGTATGTTTCAGAAATGTTCGTACAACCTAATCAACGTGTAACGTATAGTAATATGATGTAAAAAGATTTGTATGGCTTCATTTTTTTATACTTATATACTTCCTTACTCCGAATCTAGTGATGAGTCACTCCTTTGTTTATCCATTTTTGATACAAGAGATCATTACAAAAAATCTTTTTTTAGCTTCATGCTGTATATATTATCCCGTATATAGTAGGGTAGGCAGAGAATACTTAGTGTTCCACTACATTGTTCACTTCCTGGACAATTGAGATATTACGTGTTAATTAGCGGAACTTTTACAACGAACGAGGGAACGAAAATACTTAGTTCTCTCGAGCGGGAATCGAACCCACAATCGCGGTAACAGTCAGACGATGAGCCGCTGCACGACGGTTTGTAACTACATTACAGTTATATTTTTTTGTACGTACTCATAAAAGATATTAAACTTGTGTAGTTCAGAATCGAAATATCCTAATAAATAAAAGTAGATGAATTAGTAAAGAATAAAATGTAACCTATATACTTTGCAAAGCCAAAACTTTGTTAACAAATGGAAGGCATTTTCTTGAGAGGAAAAATATTTGTGTAATTTTTATGTATTTCGATTGTATTATTTAATACTGAAGTAATGTTCTTTTTTCATTTTACGTAATATATAGTACACAGGTGAGACTGTCGTAGTGCAGACATGTGACTGTAAGCGCGACGGTTGTGGGTTGTGGGTTCTATCACTCAATACGCAATGTCTCCAGAATTGGAGGGAAAATATGAAACAGAGGTTTCTTAACCTGAAACAGCGTGTCAAGAATAGTGAGTGATGCTATTATAACAAATGCATGAAAATTTTACGATTGTTCACAAAAGTCGCATACACTGCGCCACAGCGGTCTTTATCTTTTTAAAATTTATTATTGTTAATTCAGTACGAAATTACTGTGCGCGACGAGTCGAGCCCGTGGAATCACTGAACTGTTTATTTTTAAATTAAATTGCTACAGATGCTTCTTTTATATAAAGTACATTGTAAGACAGGTTTTACTTATTGGTTTTAAATGACTTCATTTACTTTATTATAATATAAAACTTCATTATAACAGCAATGATGCAAGCAAGAACTATCGTGGCGCAGCGGCACAAGCGTATACTGTATTGCAACGGTTGAGGATTCGACCCCCACTCGAGGAAATAAATTATTGTTAATTAATATTTTATTTTTTTCGCTCTGTCACCAAGGCCAAAGCCAGGCGGGAAATGGGGAACAGAGTGTCTTAACACTGAGCTCACTCTACTGACCTGCTGTTATGAAGCTGATGTAATTAAATTTTTTTTTCAACTTACTACTTTAGAACTTTATAGCATTTAATTATGAACATTAAGTAAGTAAGAATTGGAAAAGCATTGCAGTTCAAAAAAAAAAGATAGAAGTCATCTATAGATGCCCCAGGCAATTTGTTTTGTGGGCAACTTCGGACACACTTAAAGCATCGAATATATTGAGCGGTCTAATCGCTCTGGCGGGACAAAAGGAAAGTTCATTTGGCACTGGACAGAGTTACATTGGATCACATCCAAGTCTCACCGCAGTGTTGGTTATCTGTTACTGTTGATAACACTAGAGATATGGCTTATTTTATATTTATAACGTAACTAGTATCTTTTATGTATATTGAGTCGAGTTGGAATAGATATTGCAAGCAGAAATGGCCTTGTTTACAAATACTTTGAGTCGTTCTCTTTGAATTCAATTTTAAGTGAATGATTACCAAACAGTATTCTGCAACATTATTATATAAAAAAATACAATGAATTTTTATGGGCTAGTTATGGCACAGGGGCATAAAGTGTGACTAAACGCGACTGGTTATGGGTTCGATCCCCACTGATGAAAATGAAATATTTATTTAAATTTTTGAGTTCCGCTACTCAACGCGCGTTGCTTCTAGAAATCGGTGGAAAGAAGGGAACGGAGTGTCTTAAAACTAGTTTCCCTCTGCCTACCCTGCTGTCTGCTGGATACAGCGTGAAGACGATAAAAAAATAAAATAGATAGAGACGATTACTGCGGTTTTAATTTTTGAATGAATGGCTATTCAACACGTAATATGTCAAAAATTGAGCGTAAAATGGAGAACAGAATGATTTGACATTAGATCCCTCTAACAAGGTAGGCATTGTTATGGGAGAAAGAGCTCGGAACTGCTTGCACACAAAAAACATTTTGAAAATTATCTTCTCCCCGTCGTCTAATTACATTTGGTAAATATAAATTCATATTCTACTCTAAGAATACTGGTACAATTAAGTACCAATAGTTCTAGCTGTTCCCTTGACTCACTTGGTAAAGAGCGGTATTGAGTTTAACCACTTAACACAGAATATTTCTACTGCTATAAAGAAAATATACTCTATATTCGCAGCTTTTCAATTACTTGTATTTTCTAGAAAATTTGTTTTCTCTCGTTTTTTAAGTAAATACATTCCTTTTACTTAAGCAATAAAACAAAGTGGAAACAGAGGTCGTTTGTCCCGACACAAACGTACTTGTACTGACCCCTCTCCATCTGTCTATAGACGTGTGTCACAACTTTAGTTCACTAAATAAGTTTAATAGATCGTTTAGTGAAAGTTACGATATACAAGTACTATTTTTAATTGGGTAATGGACAATATTGTTTTAGAATTCAATACAATATACAGTATTTGTATAAAATATATGAAATTGATAAAACTCTTAAGAAAGGTCTTTCTGTTATGGTGGAATAATTTGTTAATCGAAACATATGAATAAAATTGTCTCTATTTAATGTCAAATTAAAAGTACATTTTCACAAAAAAAACAATAAATTTTTTTTGTCCTTGTTTTTTCGAGCTAATCTCAGACAAAGTTGAATTGAATTATTTTTATGAGACTTTCACTGACTAGCAGAACAGCATTTTCGCGGGAAAGCCATGCCGTGCAAGTTTAACTAGATAGTTATAATAAACTAATTTTATATTATAATACGATATTTTTTTGGGAAAAAATCACATCAAATCCAAAATAATTGATAATTTTAAATTATGATTTATTAAGCTTATAACATTACACACCGATAACCATGCTCAAACAGCCAACCACAATTCCATAAAATAATAAAAAAATAACCAGCACGAGGCGCCCGTTATTCTTAAATAATGATTATGTATTTAAACATAATTGGAGGATTTATATTTAAACCAAAAATAATATTTTAATAACTAGCTTTCAAATAAATAAAAAATCGGAACAGTCGCTACATTCGCCGTGTTTAACATAATCAAGTGTTGTGAAGCTATTATTTCACTTTGTATTCTGTCCGCGGCTTTCCTCACAGAAATAACGGCCAGATAAATTATAGAGAATTTTTTTGCGACGTGACCCTTTGTCTAGACTCATTGACCAACACTTTACAGTTCATAATTTAAGATTACTTACTTAAGATTTTTTACTTGAAATTATTTTGATAGAAGGAACACTGTAAGACTTTGATGAGCTTCACGACAGGAAAAATATCCACAAATGGCTAGGAAACTAATTTGCTTTTGAAATGGATATTGAGACGCTCCCAGGCAAATCAGAGGATACTTCGGATTCTACAGCCACTGAAACTACTAGGAGAGTACGGTATACTACGTGAGTAACAATTACTTTGCACCACGTTCCGTTTGTCGTTCAGATTTTAAGCTGTTGTTAATTTATGTATTTATTTTATTTGTAGAAGGAATGCAAATGTTTTTTTTATGGAAACTTGTCCTTAAGTTATATTTTATATGTTTTAATTTGAAAGATATTTGTAATAAGATATCTTCTAGTACTACAACAACTAGCATTTCGTGTGGTTTTCAAAAGAATGTTATGTTAGTGTCCATTAGAAATAGCTTAGCCGTCTCATATTTTTATCAACCTAGTGAGATGTAGTATAAACAAGCAGAGAGGACTGTATGTAACATCACTTTGTAAACCATCTTTTACCCAAAATAAATTTAATTATTTAATCTATAAACGTTATTTCCACTTAGATTTGAACCCACGTTTAATATGTTGACACATTCAAGCTGTGTTACAGCCCATGCCTATATCTACTTGAAAAATTTAATAATAGCCATAGGGCTACAGAGTTGGGCTTCACATTTTAATTTAAAGTAAGTGCTATTTGGTCTCTTGACTTGTGTTTCATAAAAGTAAAACCACCGTGGAAAATAAGTAGAGGTGACGTAAGACAAGTGTCAAATGTAAACCATGTCAGATTTTATCGACATGTCACTTTTCCAGCCTGTGCACTTGGTTTGAACTTTATTCTACTTTGTTAAGTATTGTTCATTATCTTTAAATAAGTATTATTTTAAGTTTCATTTAGTTCGTTATATTTTTTTTATTTTAGCTTCACGCTATATCCCTCACACAGAAGTAGACAAGGGGACCCTAGTGGTAAGACACTCCGTTGCCTATTTTCCGCGGATTTCTGTAGACATTGCGTGGTGCGTGAGTGGACATGAGAACGAAGAAATGAATATTTATTTTCATCTAGTGGGATCGATTCCCACTAGATGAAAATAAATATTCACCTATCGTGTATTCAGTGACACGCTTGTCACTGAATTACATTATTATTACTTTCCTTAACCACCTTTTCTACAACAAAATATTTATCTATATAAATGTATGTCCGACAAGTAGAGATCACTTGTTATTATAAAAGGAAATACTATTTGGGAAAACTAAGAAGATTGCGATCCTTTTTATTGAGAATTTATTAAATTACATGTGATCGGTTCCATAATACTTCCCTATATTATGTTCACTTATTCATTGGATACGAACGTGAGAAAAATCTGGTTCGAGTTGGCAACGTATGCGATCTGCGCAAATACAGATGGAAGAAATATATTTATATTACATGTACATATTTTAAAATATAAATTGGCATCTTTCATATGTATGTAAGCCTGTCGTGTGACTCCGAATGCGATAAGTTGTAGGTTCGATTTCCACTTGAGGAAATGAAATATTATATTTCGCTCTGGTGTCGAGACAAACCGTAGCGTTGAGTTCCGTTACTCAACACGCAATGCCTCCAAAATTCGACGAAAAGTGAGGAGTGCAGTATTTTAACATTAGGCTATCTCTGCCTATCCTGCAGGATACAGCGTGAGGGTAAAACAGTGTGTAAATGTGTATTTAACAAAAAAAACTTGAATTCTGAATTGCAGCCGGGCCTGTAACCACCGCAAAGATTTATGAAAGAGTCCCTTTTAAAGGCTCTCAGGGGTGAGTGAATATCCGTGTTAAGCACCTATTTAATTTTCTATCCTTTTCATTCAGGATTTTAGCTTTGATTAGGTGTATAAGGCGTACTCGTGCTAAAATGCAGTGGTTACTGTTAAATATAAACTACATGGTAGTGTTTGTTATTTTAATAATTTATTATGAGATGCCTTATATAGTTTTAATGTATCATTACTATGTTGATCTTTATTTGTTGCGTTGTTGGGACCTAGTTTATGGTTAATATTACTTAAATTATGTATTTTGTAACGAGTATAATTCAACACCTCACTGTATTTTGTCGTTAACAATTACTCATTCAATAAGTAAATCAGCTTCACGCTGTTTCCCTCACACAGCAGGGTAGGCTGAGGGAACGCTGTTAAGATACTCCGTTCCCTACTTTTTGCCGAATTCTGGAGGCATTGCGTGTTGAGTAGCAGAACTCAACGAGGCGTTTTGCCTCGATATTAGAGCGAAGAAATGGAAATATAAACGTAAATAAATATATCACTTCCTTGAGTGGGGATTGAACCCACAACCGTCGCGTTACAGTCACACCATTGTGCCGTTGCACCACGACGGCCTCATTAAAATGTGTAAATAAAGTTAATACTCAATTTATATTTTTAAGATTTTAGCTTTCATTAGTTTAAAATGAATTTAATCTTGCATCATTGCACGTACATTCTTTTTGAACTGAGACAAGGCAACCGTGGCACAGTTGCAAAACGTCTTCCTGTAAGCGATGGTTATTGGTTTGATTTCTATTTAGAACCAATAATTATTATTATTTTCCCTTTCAGATAAGACATAGTACGATATCTCGAGTTCGGGCGGATTGATTTGACATTTTTTCTCTCTGTCTAATACAGAGTTAATCTGAAAAAAATGCTGCAATACCGATATTTAAGAACACGTAGAAATTACGACATACCTACGGCCTCATATTCCATATGTTTGCAGTAAAGAGTAATGTAGTCGAATTGATAACCTCCTCCTTTTACAGAAGTCGGTTAGTAATTATATTTATCGTATCTTCATTACATATTAACAATTAAAGTTGAAAAATTATATAAACTTACCAGAACAGCGCACTCCGCAATCAGAGCGCTATAAATGTCGCTTCTAATGAGGTTCTTAAAGCTTTTTCTTGTACTTACATATGATACTATTTTTATGATGTGTT
This sequence comes from Heliconius burneyi, assembly GCA_018247715.1. Taxonomy (NCBI): domain Eukaryota; kingdom Metazoa; phylum Arthropoda; class Insecta; order Lepidoptera; family Nymphalidae; genus Heliconius; species Heliconius burneyi. The sequence goes on from DWGR01004296.1 coordinate 9,679, forward strand.
TAATTTAACTTACTTTATGTTATTTATCTTATAATTGAAATTAATGTTCATTTTTAATTGAACAAACAATACAAATAGTTTATATTCAGTACGAGGCCATCATAGCGTGGTGACACATACGTGTGACTGCAAATGCGACGGTTGAGGATTCGTTCTTATAATAAATCTGTAGAAGAGTCGTTTCTGTAAATTGAAAATATTAAAAAAAAATTGCCAGGGTCTTCAAGGATAACTAACAGAATCCATTTCCAGCATTTTTGAATTTTTTGTCTGTTTGTCTGCTTATGTGAACACGTATATACGTGTTAAGACCCTGGCTATACGTAAAAAGTAAACAACAAATTTAAGCCACTTTTCTGTCTGTTAGGCGGTACGAAGTTCGCTGGGCCAGCTAGTAGACTAATATAAGCAATTTTGAATCGTCGATTGAACGTATCACTTATTGTATTCTTTAAATATAGACAACAAAACAGTAACATTGACATATACAAGATGTAACGTGGTCGACGAATCACCTGTCGTCTATGGGTAGAGGATCAGTACCTATCCACATCTCCCCCATTATGTTCACCTACTATCAATAATTCAGGAGATATTTGTGTTTTTTCTGACTCTTGAAGAAAAATGGCAAATACTGCCAATAGTTGACGAGTCTAGAGTTCAATAGTAATACACTTCTATATTTAAATAGATAGAAATACTTTATGCAACAAGGCTGGAACAGAAAAAAAAAGAAATGGGGAAAAAGTATGGCGTGTTGAAAAGGATAATGTTAAAACAAATGCAGACCGTTCAAAAGCGGAGGCGGCTGTGCGGACTAGAATATTATTATGCGCCAAATCTGCTTTTAACTATCTGAACTACATCATCCTCAAGGGAATCGATTGAATTGAAAATAACATAAATATTTTATCTATTTGGACATTAGTAATGTTGTTATTTCTGTAACATTGTTCTCTTAGGTAACTAAATTATATTTTAATTTGCTTTGTCTATAAAAATAAAAGAGACAAGTAATAAAATATTATTAAAAAAACGTACAGATATTTATTAACACAGAGAAATGGGCATAACATAAATTGAGTATAAATTTTTTTGAGCTTCACACTTTATCACGCATGTCGCAGGGTAGGCTGAGACAGCCTAGTGCTAAGACACTTCGCTCCCCACTTCCAACCGCACTCTGGAATAGCGTGTTGAATGGCGGTACTCAACGCCGCGCTTTTGCTAAGCCACAACCTGTCCCGTTTTGCTTCTGCGCTAAGACTGGCTTCAATTAGATATTCTAAAATGCGACCCCTTATTGACTTTTATGTAATTCTAAAATGCGATATAGAGGTGTGTTCAAAAAGTAAGATGACTTTTCAAATTTGGCGGGCAACGTACTTTCGATTATCGATTTTTTTATTTTGTTATGTTGGTACACTCTTCCCGAACATCTGTACCAAGTTTCAAGTTTATAGCATTTTTTGTTTGGTTGGGAGAGGCGTAAAGGTTATAAGTGTTTTGCGTGCTCGGCGATTTCTTGCTATCGAAAAATATGGATCAAAGGATTTGCATCAAATTTTGTGTAAAAAATAAAATA
>DWGR01004297.1:0-11260 GCA_018247715.1 Heliconius burneyi
GTTTGGTCACGAGGAATAAGCGGCATAATTGCACTGCGACTGCTGTATAGGTACTATACGCTTATCTTAATTTAGAATCGCGTTTCTCTCGAAACCCTGACCTGAGTCACGGTGAAAATGTTTTTCATTTTGTAAATGCTTTCACAGGATCGAAGTACGGTGAAATCTTCATTGTTTGATTTCGTGTGAACTTAAAATCTGATATGAATAATTTATGTATAGCACATGTCTACTTGAAGTAACCGGCTGCTGTGAGTTATATATGATAATGATTGTTTTGAGTATTAATTTTGTTTCTGATAATAACTTGAATGTTTAGTATTGATTAATACTGTGAGGCCTTCGTGGCACAGCGGCACAGTGGTGTGACTGGAACGCGACGGTTGTGGGTTCGATCCCCACTCGAAAAAGTGAAATATTTATTTACGTTTATATTGTTACTCTAGTGTCGAGGCAAAGGGCGGCGTTGAGTTCTGCCACTCAACACGCAATGCCTTCAGAACTCGGCATAAAGTGAGGAACGAAGTGTCTTAACACTAGGTTCCCTCTGCCTACCCTGCTATATACTAAAACTATATAATTATCTGTTTGTATAAAAACTCTAATTGTATGAGGATACTGAAAGATTAAATAATTCTATGTTTGCTTCAGCATCATTACACAATTTCTGATGTTATTAAATAATATTATATTCAAGAATTAAAAACAACTTATCTATTATTATTATTATTAGTATACATATAAATGTTCACAGCTCTCTCCGCGATACCACTCATTATCCCTATCATTCGATCAACTTTGCTCTAATTGTGTGCTTTTACCTGCCATTTTAAATAACGTCTTAGAAAATAGACAAGACTAACATACAAAATACTTATTTTGCAACAATGTAGGATTTAATTTGTTATTTATTTTTTTAAAAAGACATTTTAAAGTTTAATACAATTATATATAGTAATAAAATTGATATATTTAAACAATAAATTTAACAATATCCCCTATTTTAATAATATAAAAATAAAGAGGGAAGTCGTGGCGAACAAAGTGTACTGCAAAATCGACTGGTTGAGAGTTTGTTAACTCGAGGAAAGGAAACATTTATTTAAATTTATATTTTAATTTTTTAGCTGGTGTCGAGGCAAGGCGCGGCGTTAAGTTCCGCCACTCAATACGCAATGCGTATAGAATTCGGCAAAAAGTAGGAAACGGAGTGTCTTAAGACGAGGTCCCCTCTGTCTACCCTGTGTGCGAAGTGTGAAACTGATTTGATTTTCTTACAAAAATAAAGATAAACATGATTTACCCATTTAACATGTATTCCAGGATTGTATTTATAGGATGTGGGTGCTCAGGTCCACTCAGTGTAATATTTTTAAATAGTTTTTACCTGCGGCTTCGCCTCCTTGGTTAACGGCAGTGTTTTGTATAAGAGTTGAAACATTCTATATGCCCAAAGCAACTCTGAGTGGAGTTAGGTTATATCGAAATAATTAACCTAATGTAATATAGCCTTTCTCGGTGAAGGATGATTCTCCTTCTTCTTACTTCTACGATGTGTGGACTATACAATACAAAGTTACTGACATTAGCGTATTCAACCAATAAATGAAGGATCATCTTTCAAAGGAATCTTTAAAGTTAAAAAGTGAAGAAAGAACTGAATTGTCACCAGTTTCTCCCACTCTAATATAAAGATGTACATTACGGGTCAACTATATCAAACTACAATATAAATCTTCATTATATGTGTAGCCTAATAATATTTTTAATAAGTCGGCCGTCGTGGCGCAGCGGCACAAAGGTGTGACTGTAACGAGACGGTTGTGAGTTCGATCAACACACGAGGAAGTGAAATGTTTATTAACGTTTATATTTTTCTTCCATTTTCCATTCCATTCCATTTTCTTCGCTCTGGTGTCGAAGTAAAGCGCAGCGTTTAGTTCCGCCAATCAACACGCAATGCCTCCAGAATTCCGCAGAAAGTGGGGAATGGAGTGTCTTTACACTAGTTTCCCTCTGTTACCCTGCTGTGTGCGGGATACAGCGTGAGGCTGATTTCTGATAATATTTTTAATAAGTGGATGAGTCCGACCCCCACTTAACCGGATTTATTTATTTATTATTTCAAACCCATATACAACGAATCCACAAAAAATATATTCACAGAAACTGACTTGAAGCCATGAAAATGGTCAAAAATCTTGTCAACACGCGGTACTTGCGTGGTCACTTTCAATATTACGTAAACACATGCAAATGCTTTTTGTAGCGATTTAAACGCCCGATTTGAAAGGCATAAATTTTTACAATAGATCATATTTGCACTTCAGTTACATAAACTGTAATTCGCCAGAACGATTTATTACAGCACTTTCTCGTTATTATCGAATATATTTATTTTGTTTTATTTTCATTGTTACATAATAAAAAGTTATCTAAATAAATAAACAAACCCGTCCAGGTGATCTGACAGACTCAGATCTGTGTATCTGGACCCAAAGAAGTGATGGCTGGATGTTGTAATGCACATCCAATGGACTAACCACTGAGGATGCTGAATACCATGCAAGAGTAGATTGACTCGGAAGGCAAAGCCTGGCAATAAATGCCGGGACTGAATGTAAAATGTAGTTCCACTTAGAAGAAAAAGAACGTATTGATCTACGTATGAAGAATGTTTTTTTTAATACAGTACTTTTATCAATTCGAAAACTGCAATAAATTTAAATACTTTGAGATAAATTATGGTAATAAAACACAATACCTTCTTTATAAGACAGATGGGTAAGTTGCCTGCCATATAAGTATTATAAAGTGTGTTAGTGATTGAGGTAAAAATTTAATCTTGAACAGTCATTTATTATACTATTCGCTACGATTTCTTATAATGTCACACTTGAGAAGGCATCACATTTTTAAAGTAGACTTTTTATCTGTTTCTCTAGGTTAATGTATGGTCTCTAATCTCTATTATATTTCATGCGATAAATATATTTATTATAAGAAAATTGGCTTAAAAAATAGCAAAAAGACTTGTCTTTCTAATAAATCTTTAAAATTTTAAATGGTTTTGCGATTTCTATTAGAAATTAACTATTTAAGGGTTACAGAAACAAGATGCGGCGTTGAATACCACCATTCAACACGCAATATCTTGAATTTGACAGAAATGGGAGCATAGAGTGTCTTAAAGCTAGGTTCCCTTCTCCTATTCTATTATATGAGAGATACAGCGTGAAGTTAAAAAAAGTAATTTCGTGTAAAAACTAAGTCTTGAATGAATTTTAAGTGCATATTTTAAAAGTATAGAGCTAAATCAAACAAAATGAAAACGCTGTTTTAACCCAGATTTTGCCTTTTGTTTTGAATAGCATGTCCACCACTTGACCCCTCCTTTAATAATTTTTAAACCAACTACTCTAAGAATATTTTACGCTCTGGAACATAAACAGGTCTATTTTCTTAATATTCTTCGAAAATATACGCACTTCGTCGTACTGCTCTTTCTAAATGCCTAAAAAGATGCCTAGATTGTTGATTCAAATTCTTGAAGATTATTGCCTATATTATTTATTATTTATATTTCAGTTTTTCTGATTTTTTGCCTTCTTTGCAAAATAAGAAAAGTGCATCTTAATAGTATGACTTGTAACTGTACGGCTATTGAAAAAGTTGAAGAGCATTTATACTTAGGACTTATTATAGACAAGAGATTTAATTGGGATAAGCATATTGAATACATACTCGTATGCAATAAACTACGGCTTATTACAGCAAAACTATTTTTAGTGAAAAACAAGGTACACTTTAAAAGTAAATTACTGTTATATATATCTCTAATGGATAGTATAATTGCATATGGACTCAGTAGCTACGGTCGAACATTCAGAACCCACCTTAATAACATTTAGAATATACAATTAAAAACACTCAAAATGATCGCACCATCGTCAGTAAGACAAAAATTCTAGCACAATGAATATAAGCTTTTCGAGTATAGCAAAGTATTACCAATCCAAGATAAAGTAAAACATATTTTACTTAAAGAAAATTTCTTTCACTACAACACAAACACTAAAGAACACAGAATACTAACACGATCAATGTCAAATAAGATAGAAACAATTGCATCAAACAATTTTTATGGTAAAAGGACAATTAATTATACTCGTATAATCCCGAGATTGATTAATGAAATACCGATAAGCCTTAAAGAAAAAATTACAATACATTATATAAAATACAAAATAAAAGATTTTTTCTTGTCAAATTATGAATAGAAGTAATATTTAAGAAATGAAACCAAATAAAATATTTTATCCTATAATAAAAATAACATACTGTAGCTAGACATTTAAAACATACGCCTAGTTACAAATACGATGAGTAACATATTTGTAATTTTTATCAACCTACCTCACAATCACATTTATTTTTAATTTGTTAGTAGTTTTATTTTATGTAAGTTAATTTTTTTTTTTATATATCCTTGTATGCTTTTTATGTTTTCTTTAACTTAATGTAATTAGGAATGTGCAGTGGTCATACAAGTCAAATCGGACATAAGACCGCGAAGAAAAATTAATTTTAATGTACATTGTTATAAATAAATACATAAATAAATAAATATATTATATATAACAACATATATATTATATATTCAACGTAAATCTAAATAAGTACTTAACCCATCTCATATTGAATAGGTTTTTCATTATCTAACATAAAGTGGTGAAAGTTTTTTCAAATCGTACTTGTGGTTCAAATGTACGAATAAAAATACATATTTACTGTAATTCATACTTCTGAATAAACTTTGTAAAATATTAAAATGTTCTAATTTTATTAAACTCTTAGTGTTTAAATATATCTACTTATTTTTTTAGCTGAACATTGTATGTAAATGACTAACGAGAAATTACTTTCACGTGTAATAAAAATACACATTTAAGAGAATAAAGATAGAAAGAATATTTGATAAAATCTACGTAGAAATTATAATAAAATACTTAAAACTAAAATGCAGACCTAACATATTTTGATTTTCTTCATTAGTATTTAATAAATATACACATAGATATACATATTATTAATATCTATGCATATATTATGTACAGATATCACAGATAATATTATAAGGAAAAGGTTCACAGTGCATTTGTTTTAATTACAAATGGACTTCACAGGATTCTTCTTCTTAATCTTAGTTATTTATAAGATTAAAAAAATTTAAATCAGCTTCATGCTGAATCCCGCACACAGTAGGGTAGGCAGAGAGAACCTAGTGTTAAGACACTCCGTTCCCCACTTTCTACTGATTTCTGGGGACATTGCGTGTTGAGTGGCAGAACTCAACGCCGTGCTTTTGCCTCGACACCAGAGCGAAGACATGGAAATATTAATCGAAATGGAATGGAGATCGAACCCACAACAAACCGGATTTACAGTCACAATTTGTGCCCCTGCGCCACCACAGGTCTCTCTGGCGACTGGTTACTTATACGAATTTGTATATAATACATGACCCGATATAATTTTTAGTTATTTTTTTAACACAATTAGATATTTTTTAATACATATAGCTTAGATAGCTTATCTAAGCCAAAAGAATACAATAGGCAAGAGCTACCTGAAGAATACTTCCGCAGTATTTGCATAAGTGAGATATTACATGGGCCAATCATTTTGTTACAATAACAATTGTATTACGAGATCGATTCGTGCATAACTTTCTTCGTACTTCCTTTAAAGAAATATAACAAAAGATATTGTTCTCGTTCAATTAAAAAAGACCTGTAAAGCTGAAAAGTTACAATCTGACAAATACAATTTTAAACATTTAACCGATTTTATTTTTGAAAAAATAGGAATTTCTATTTTTGTTTATTATATTTTTTAATATAATATTTTCCATTCTAAAATAAATATGTTGCTTCCATAATCCGCCATATTTTTATTTATTTATTATCATTAAATTAGGAAACCCTAATGAGCACCTGTTATAAAGGTGGGCTCAGCTTTTAAGCTGAATTCCAGAAGGTATCGAGGCCTTCCTTAATTTTGTTGGATACCTCTAAACTGATAATCGATATAAATAGAACTGAGCCAATTGTATCTGACACAAAGACTCAAACGACTTACAAGTCCGACGCAATTGACAAAAGCTAGTTCTGCTAGTTCATCTATAATTCCATGAAACGTCACATTTCAAAATGAACTTTACCAAATCATGGAAACATCTGTTTCCAACTTTATCTGAGTTTTTAACTCGTTACCAATATTTAAGTTTAAAATAACAATTGTACAAATATTCTACATCAACCATTTTCTAGTTCACTGCTGGAGTCCGTCACACTTACCAAGCATTGCATCACGGCGGTAAAGTTCGAAAGCGTAATTGCCCCGAGTTTTATAATAACAACAGAGCACTTTCCTTTGATCCGCCTAAACACTTTGCTTGGAAGAGAACATGTAAAACTGTAGAGCAGTCATGCTTAAATAAACTATATGTGTTATTTTAACATGTGTGTGAAATAAGAAAAATATAGAGTGAAGAAAAGTGAAAGGAGTAGTTCCTTTTTATTCTAATAGTCAATCAATGACGCATGCTATTTTAATAGACATATGTAGGCCTATATGGATTACATCGTCATAGATACCCATATATGGTACAAAAAAACCATTCTTCAGGGACAGAGTCTCTTCTCTACCCGACCGGTGTCGCTGTAAAAGCCAATAGGACTAACAGTATTAACCTCATGTTTGAAAAAAAAAACAAAAAAAAACATTTTTAGCTGATAATTTATAATTAGTATGGCGCAAAGCGCGGTGTTGAGTTACGCCACTAAACACTCAATTCTTATAGGAAAAAATCAGCTTCACGCTGTATCCCGCACACAGCAGGGTAGGCAGCGGAAACCTAGTGTAAAGACACTCCGTTCCCCACTTTCTGCCGAATTCTGGAAGCATTGCATATTGAGTGGCAGAACTCCACAACGCGCTTTGCCTCCAAAGCGAAAAAATGGAAATATAAATGTATATAAATATGTCACTTCCTCGAGTGGGGATCGAACCCACAACGGTCGCCTTACAGTCACATCCTTGTGCCGCTGCGCGACGACGGCCTCGTGGAAAGGGGTGGAAAATGGAGAGCAGAGTGTCTTAACACCAAGTGTGTTATACTTTTCAACAATATCTTATACTTTTTAAAATTTTTCACACATACACTATATTTGCTTACTTTAAGTTACCGATGAGTTAAATATCTCTACAACGATATTAATAACAAACGGCTCCACAGCTTTACAGTCGTGACGGTCAAGGCTTGGTTTCACTTTCTGCTACCAAAACATTTTCACCGCTCTCACGCTCACGGCGGCGCTCACGGCGGCGGTGACTCAGAGAAAACGCTGCATAACTACATTGATCTTGCCGATTTGAACTCTGACCAGCGGAGTGGAATGACCGATGAATAGATGGTACTGGTGCTGAAAATTGATGAACGGTCGTTGAACTTTAAGTTTTTTGTAAAGATTTGTAAATAATAAAAAAGGCGACTTCACCATTTTTCATGCTATCAGTAGATTCTTTTTAGATTACCTTATTTAAAATAAGTTTTAAGATTGCTTAGTAAATATTCTTATACGAATACATATTTGATTTACGATTATCAAATTCACCGTTTTAAGCATTAAATTCGTGCTATTACGCTTCGTATTCGTATTTATAGAATTCAAAGGGAACGATCGAAGGACCGTTCTCCTTAAAAAAAATTATATTTTACGTTTGCTATAATAATGCTGCTTCAGTGTTTCCTCTCGCACTAAGATGAAAAGAAATATTGAGATAAATATAACTCATCTCTATATATAATAAAAGGATAGAAAAGTCAATTATGTATATGAAAGATGGAGGAAATAAAAATAATTTTAGTTAATATATTGATAGTAAAAGTAAAAAAAGACAAAGATTCTCTTTGTCTTTCTGTCTGTTTTATAGTTTGTTAGCTCAAGACGCAAAAACTACCAGACATATATGGATATTTTCTAGTATGAACAGCTTATATTACAACACCAGAAAATAAATTATAAAATGTCAATATAAAAATAGTAAAAGTGACATCTATTGTATCTTGTATGCACTATTTAGTGGACTAAAAGTAATTGCTTCTTACTTTGCTTGGAGTTACAAGGATATGAAAGTTATTTCTATCAAGAGATGTCGCTACTTTATTCCATCTAATGGCATCTAGCGATGTATACACTAAACAAAGTCGACGCTGTCTCTACCATAGAAAGTGAAATGCCATCTGGTGGCATAAAATAGTTATTACTAAGCTCTCTGTCTACTCTACATAGCGCAAACGTTTGAATTAAATATCAATTTGTATTAAAAATATCCTAAAAAAGAATATCACCATAAGTTGTTGTTTATTATTTATTAAAATATTAATTTCTTTGCTCCGGTACCAAGGAAAAAGGGCGGCGTTGAGTTCCGCCACTAACACATAAAGCTTCGAAAATTCGGCATGAAAACTCTATTATGTGTCTGTATATCTAATACATTTTTCATATAAAATTTATAAATAAGGAAGTTGAGTTACACTCATACGTCGTCACTAAAACAAATGACCCACTTTAATGAAATCATCAAATTCATAATACATTCATAAGTAGGTAATAAAAGAATTAGTCTAGTAGTAATTTGTTAGACTAAGTGGATCAAACCTGTGACTATAAAGGCGACTATAATAGGTTTGATTCCCACTTGAGAGAGTGAATTATTATTTATTAAGATTTGTATTTCCTCGATCTGCACTCAACACTTAATGCCTCATCCGGCAGAGAGTAGGGAATGGAGTATCTTAACATTAGATTCTCTCTGCTTATAAATACAGCGAGAAAATGAAAAAAAAAACAAAATAAAAAGAATAAATTTAAATTTATTAACTTGAGCTATGTTTTATCAATTCTATATAGAATTATACAATATTAGATTACTCACTTGCTACAGACTGTAATAAAGAACGATCTCAATGTTATTGTTATTATTTTTGATCTTCAAATGAGGAAACCTGTCCATTGTCGCTTTTCCTAATTTAGATGAAAAGTAGAGCAAGCATTACAGAATCATTACATAAGATGAGCTACATGATCAACAGAGCAAGCCTAAACGTTTATTGTCTTCATAACACATTGTAATAATTTCTTATGGCAGAGTAATCGTTCAATACTTGCAGGCACTTTATCGTAAAATATTTTTTAAGTCGCCTAAATTTTCATTACAAAAATGTTTTTCAAAGAATATTTGAGAAAGGAAAAAGAAAATTAAAGATTATTCAAAATAATCTTTAATTTGTCATTCGTAGAGTAGGCTGAAGGTTCTTAACAATTTAATAAACTTGTAAAAGCAGTTCTATTAATGGAGAGTATGCGAGTGCTGTAGCCCTAGTACAAATAACTATCGAAAAGTAATCGAATCGTTGTCGATACCAATTTGTATAGGATGTTGCTCAATTCCTATATAATATCCACAACGATTCCAATACTGGGGCCTTACTCTCGACGCCCAATTCCAATTATCAATCCTCAATATTTAATTTAGTTAACTGTACATTATTTAACAATCCAAATAACTCCAACTTAATTTTTTATTAAGTCAGACATTGGGTGTCATGTAAGCTAATATTACTTAATATTACGATTATTCATAAAAAACAATGCTTACATGGATGAGATGTTGAGTTACCCATCCGATGAAAATAGCTTGGTAGTAGACTCGCCACTTACCTCAATTTATCATGACAATAATACTTTCTCTAAACGAAAGCGAATTTATAATATTTTCTTTTAATAAAAATGGTAAATAAGCTTACGTGGATATTTTATTTTTAACGTCTTAAATAATTAAAAAAAAATCAGCTTCACGCTGTATTCCGCAATCAGCACAGTAGGCGCACTTACTTATTTTTTAAGAAACAAAATTTATTTTAAAAAATTTTGGAAAAGAAATGATTAAATAATATCAATAATTTCTCATTTTAGAACTAAACATTGCCAGTAGCACACATAGGTAAAAATAAATTAAATTAAATCAGCTTCACGTTGTATCCCGCACACAGCAGGGTAGCAGATTCTGCCGATTTCTGGAGGCATTGCGTGTTAAGTGGCAGAACTCAACGCCGCTCTTTGGAAATATAAATATAAACGTAAATAAATATTTTACTTCCTCGAGTGGGATCGAACCCACAACCGTCGATATACAATCACACCCTTGTGCCACTGAGTCACGGCCTCCATAGGTATATATAATATAATACATAACGTAATTATTGTTACGGAACTAAATGAACGTGTCAACAAATAAAGATGTTCCGCTACTTCCGTCATTGCCGCCTTCCTAGTATTGTCACCACATACACTGATTCTCGTATAATATTTTAAGACATACATGCTTATAACTTTGCAATGTTTTTTACATAATATTTTGGAAAAATTGTCACTATTCCTCTGGTCTCCATATTTGCACCACTTAAATACGCATCAGAATGCAGAATTTGACATCTAAGTTTTCTAAGAGGTGGTCGTTGTGGACTCGATTTCCACTCAGGGGCATGAAATATTTAATATTTTTATTTCATCACTCTGATAACGGAACAGAGCGAGGCGTTCCGCCACTCAACAAACAATACCTCGAGCATTTCGCTAAAACTGAGGAACGGAAGTGTCTTAATGAGAACGGAGTGTTTAATGAACTAGGTCCCCAGGCTCCCTTTCCCTACCCTGCTATGCATCCCTACCCTGCCTGCATCTACAATAACTAAAATATTTCGTTGGGACTATGAAAGTAAAAACAAAAGTAAGGCTATAGATATATAAGTAGGCAATAGCATACATATCAAACAACAAAGAAATATGTCAATATAGCACAGAAAAAATTGAAACAAAAAATATTTACCACTTAACTACAACAATAGCGCCATTAAGGGATGTCATCGTGCGTGCAAAAAACAAAAGCGGGCACGAAGAGATAAAATAGTGAAATACAATTGTATCGCCGCAAACCCTACCGCGTGCTCTACCTGTTCCCTTGCAGTCGTGTTTTGACAGCGTCCCAAAATGGATGCACTATATTTATTTCTAATTTTATTTGCTCCGCTCTTGGTGTCTTCTCTAGACCATTCCGGTGCCTATTCATCACCTCAGTACGCTAAGAAGATTTACCCCAAAAACTACGATTCGAGCGCGTTTCTTCCAAAAGA
>DWGR01004298.1:0-11259 GCA_018247715.1 Heliconius burneyi
ATTAGAGATCCAATGAGCTGTGAAAGGCTTGACACTTTGACTTTACGTAGAGACGTCTCCTTGCTGTGCGTTCTCTATCGCATATACTCTATATTTATAAATACAAACTATACATTATATATATATACACACGAGTATATGTTGGAGAAATAAGGGCCGAGGCGGTGTAATAAACGAGTAGAACATACGTGAACACATTAAAACCAAATAGCGATCTCTTTAAACAATGTGAAGCTCGGAGCAGTGCCGTGGACCTTTGCGTTATAACAACACTCGCCTTTCACTGCTCCAGCCCAGTATAATTACATATAGGTCTTAACCACATCGATCGTCCGTGCTATCTTCTATACGCTTTTCAGTGATGGATGTCACTTTAGAATGACTGACAACGCTAACTGATTTGGATATTCACTATTAAATAATCGATTCTGCCCACATGCTCGTGTATATATATATATATATATATATATACACACACACGTGAAGTGCGGTTGTCTTGCTCAAGAGAAACAATAATACTGTCCGAATAAAAGTTAATTGTTCATACTAGCAAATAAATGTTTTTTGAGCTGGGATTTGAAGGACAGTAAGGAAGGACTTCTTTGGATAGGGATGGGTAGTTGGTTCCAAAGTAATGCGGCGTACACTGTGAAAGACTTTTGGAAGAATTTGGTACTGCTCATAGATACCTCGAGCACCGGAACGACGCACGACCGCCTAGAGCGTGAAGGACGGGGGAGAATATTACCTACGTTAGGTAGGCAGGAACATTTTGGTAATTGAGGATCTTAAAAAGTAATGTCAGGATGTGCATATCACGGCGAGGACGGATTGGGAGCCAATTAAGCTGAGCACGAAATAAGAGGAGTGCTGAGACGTGGTCATACTTACGCAGGCGTCCATGAAAACGTATGGCGAGATTTTAACCATCTCCACTCCACCTTAAAGGCCGGCAACGCAACTGTAGCTCCTCTGGTGTTACACGGGGTCGTGGGCGGCGGTGATCATTTACCTTCACGTGACCCGAACGCTCGTTTACCTTGTCCTTGTCCCATAAAAAAGCCTTAACCAACGTCCCCACCATCCTCTGGTGGTGCACGGGTCGTGGGGGCGGTGAACACTTATCATTAGGTGACCCGTGCGCGTGTTTTTATTTTTATATTAAAAAGCATCCTCGAGGTATAGCTTTATTGGATCAAGAACTGGAGTCAGAAGACATTATTATTCGAGACGCGTGTTAAGTTTCCTGTCTGGAACTCTAACCATAGATAACCTGGATCTCGTCGTTGGAAGTTTTTGTTTTTAAATATTTTTATATTGATTTTTATTTATGAATAATGAATCTTCAGAAGATTTTTTTTCTTTTTTTTGGTTATAATCAATATTATGAATGGGTAAAAAAGGAAAGGTTAACTATACCTCAAGTATATTTGAAAATCAAAAAGCAATTGAACAACTTGTTTAAATATGGTACGATCGCCATTTCGTCATGTATTTTATAACATCATCTCGTCAAAAGGCAGCCGTTTTGATTTTCAAATATAAATCGGTCAAAATAAAACTCCCACACATAATTCCATGTAATTTATTAAAATCCATCAAACTGTTGGTCTTTGGAATGCACTCGATGCTAAATTTACATACACTTGAAAAATTATACATTTTTCATAAACATACATATAAATGACAATATATTACATAATAATGGTTCAGCGGCCAAAAAGAAAACAAATCGTCATTGCCTACTTACTACATTTAACGTGGATTCGATCACAATCAACTGCCTCTCATACTTCTTTCTTTCGAATCAATTTTGTTTTTGTATGCCTTTGTGTATGTGTGACATTAGAATGTCCATTTCTGTGTTAGTATGTGTTATATTGTATAATTATGCTTGCATTAGACGTATGTGTGGGTTGTGTCTGTTTCTTGATCCGCATATGTATTCCACATGCTGGTATACCTGTTGTGTGTTTGTGTGGTGTTTCCACACATGATATGTCATTGGTATTTGTTTTGTATATCTTTATAAATGTTTGCATAACTTTCTGTCACTATCTGTCCTGGATTGAAGCATGCTGACATCTAATCAAAAAGAGTATAACGCAGACCGAAATGGTTATTAATAGCAAAAATGTTTAGTCAAACATATTACAATCACATACCTCAACAATCACCATACAGAGCGTGCACTCAACACAATATCACGGGCGTTAATTAATATTGTTTGATAAAAATATCATACCCCAGATGCGTCCGTCCGGCTGTCCGACCGGCCGTCCGGCCATCCGGCTATCCGGCCACCCGGCTGTCCGGCTATCCGGTCCATCCGATCCGATCCGTTCCGTTAAAAGTCGAATGCGCGCCCTCTATCCGTATCCGAGTACCGTCCTATCCTATCCTATCACGCTCGCCACCATCCCACCATCCAGTCCATCCCATCGAGTCCAATCCACAGTGGATGAAACAAAAGAAAATACTTTTAATTATACATACAATGATTTTTTTAATAATATTGCATGAGTAAACCAGAACATGATTGCCCACTTATAGTTATTGAACGATTTATTGAAAGAACAATTTACAGATGTTAATTTTGTTTCACTTTAGCTAAATTTAAAATTATTAAACGCTTCTACGATTTATAATAGCCAACATAAATTCATAATAGCCAACATTAAAAATACCAGTTTGTCGAAAAATATAAAAGCAGTTTTCACAATAATTTAATAAAAATTTAATACTTATAATTCTTTATATAATAAATACAAAACACATTTGACATTACATAGAATAAATAATAAAAAAATATCAATACTACATTTTTTTTGTATTTTAAAAAATTATAAGTGGGCAACGTTCACACGGTTTACCCGTCTTTAATTACTTTAATATTAATGCGTCAACGGGATACAGGATAGGCGGGTACATCTACTTTATGTTACCAGCGTTACTATTGTTATCACACCGATAATAATGATAACGTTCACTTGTCATACATTAATGATAAAAAATCATATTTGTGACTTCTTAAATATACATATTAGTGTATGTATGTGTGTGTTTGCATGCATATGAATATATAAAACCAAAAAGAACCATACTTAAAACTAATACCATCATGACACTTTCAACAAATTGGTTGAAAATAGATACAATTCACGATTTTATTTAGTGAAAATTATTGTCAATTGCCAATAGCCATTTAAAAAAAATGATTTCTAATAACACATTCTTATGGTTATTTTAATCTGCGGTCAAATAGTAAATAATGGCAGAAAAAAAAAATGTAATCAAATGGCAGTACCACTGTCAGCCATAACTACTAAAAGCAAAAATATTATTATTTCAACAATTTCTTGTTACATTATATGGGAGTGTACATGTAAGAGATAGATAAAAGGGGACTTTAGGTAAGGTTTAGGTAAAAAGGAGAGGCGAGGGTTAGGTAAATTGTCAAAAATAGCATGATAGGTAGTATTCCGCCCGGCGCCGCCCCTCCACCGCCCGCCTGCTGGTGAAAACATTGCCTTCAGTTCCTCCGTTCACTTTGTACTAGACTACACGACGCGGGAATCGAACCCGTACTTCTGGTATATACCAGCCAGTATATAGGCGTCCTCCTTGATTTTATGAAACATTGGTAGAAATGTTAACTTTTTTAATATTTTACATTAAAATTATTAAACAAATAAAAAAAATTAAACCTAATAACATTTTTAGAACAGAACTCTCTAAATATTAAAAAATAATAATAAAATTTAAAATAAGTATGTATTAGATATATTTAACCCCTATCTTCAACTCCTTCACATTATACATGTCAGGAATCGAACCCACACATTTTATTCGCCTGAGATGAAATAATTATTTTACAACATTTAAAATAATCAATACCCGAATCAAATTGTTAAAGTTGTAAAAACAATTAAAATTATTTTTTAACTATTTGAAAAAAAAAAAATACATAAAAAGATATAATATTAGAATAATTTACAATAATGATATATCCCTGCTCAGTTATAGACAAATTGCGGCGTTGAGTTCCGCCACCCAAAACGCAATGTCTTTAACAGTAGATAAAATCATCTTTTCATTCATACTTCCATATTATATAAATTTTTATAGGTATTTTTTGTATATGAATGTGTTTTATCCATTTGTCCGTGTGTCCACGTGTCCAAATCCACACCAAGCAAACTGTGGAAGTAACTTTTATTACAGAATTAAATAATAAAAAGCTGTTTTTCCAAGTGTTAAATTTTTAAAATTTGTATAAAAAAATTGAAATTCTTAAATGAATTTATATTTTTATATAAGAAATATGTAAATGACTAAATTAGTTTACTATTAAATTAAAACATGAATTATTAACAGTTATTATAATCGATTTCGATCGATTTACAGTTTTTATCATACACGGTGTTTAAACGCTCTCAACGTTAAGATCGATCTAGAGAGGTCATGTTAATAGCCTATGAATAAAAGCGGCGGTTCAAGATCGCTCTCAAGATCTATCTCAGAGCTGTAAGCGATTTATAAAAACGGGGCTGTGTTCATAAATGTTGTCGTAACAAGATATATGTGTGTGTGTGTGTGTGTGTGTGTGTATTGTGTATGTGTTTATTTACACACAACATTTTTTTTACGGTCAACAAGTTGTGGCCGCCCTGAAGTTAGTTTTTCTGATCTTTTGCTCATTTACGAGAGGAGAAAATAATCAAAAGTCAAATCAAATCTGCGCAGCCACCTGCAATCAACTTCAGTGCGGCCACGGTGCGTGCGTACCTGTGCGCTCAGTAGTTGCGGTCGCCGGAGCGGTCGCGCGAGTAGGACCGGCGCACGGGCGAGTACGTGGGCGAACCGCGCCGCCGCGAGTAGCTGCTCGGCGACCGTGGAGAGAACGAGCGCGACCTGCCACATACACACTGATAAAGCACATGGCGCGTTCGCACTGACACAAGTGTGTAAACGGAGGATTGCTTGCGAATTATTTGTGCATATTTAAAATTAAGCAATTTAATAAAAAAATTCAAACTACTTATATCACAAATAAAACTTTTTAAAGAATATTAGAAATTAAATCAGTTCATTCCTTAAAAAAAACTAAAAACACACTAATTCCTACATAATAATAAGTTTACTAGTAGGCAGTCCAAAGTTCCACCAGCTATCTTCCAATTCAAACATTAGACCAACTCAATGATACCATAACATTGTATTGCCATCTAATCTACATGTAATCGATAAGTGTCATAACAATACAACAATTAGCAACTAAAAATACATGTAAAACCAGATTCTTAGATTTTAGTACATAATAAAAAACAGTTGTCATATTTTTTTCTTTGGAATGAAACAAATGAATTAGAAAAAAATACTTCACCTGTCTCTGTCTCCGGCGCCACCACCACCGCCACCGCCGCCGTAGTCTTCTTTAACGCGTATGTACGATACTTCTCCCTGAAGAAACACGAAAATCATAATTGTATAAAAACAACCGAATTCTGGAGGCATTGCGTTGAGTAGAACTCAAAGTTACAAGAATGAGGAAAGGAAAATATTAAATATTCCATTTCAATTTTCAGTACTTCAAGAAATCATTTCCAAGAAGAAAAAAGATAAAAACCAAGAGATTCACCACACCATTCTCACAGACTAATTTAATAAACATTAAGTATTGAATAGAGGAACTCAACACTGTGCATTGTCTTGCAACTAGAACGAGAAAATTAAAATAGTTCACAGCCGAGTGAGTATCAACGTCGAACGCAACGCTTGTGAGTACCACCGTCGCGTGTCATTCATCGTCAGCGTGTCAGTCATGCAGTCTATACAATCAACCCACCTCGTGACTCCTAAATCTCGAGTCGTCAAGTTTCTTAACAGCATATTTCATGTCCTCGTGGCGGAGGAACTCCACCACACCGGTGCCGTCTTTGAAAGTGTCAGCGAAGCATACATCTCCTGCCTCACGCATGTGGTCTTTCAAATCCTGGGGAATTAAAAAGAATGATAAATATGTGCAAAAAATGATAATAAATAAACAAAAACTATAGTGTTATAACCTTAAAAAATATATAGCAGTAAACATTTTTTTTACAAAAACTACTTGGACCAATTAATTAAACTAGAGGACATGTTGACGCGTATTAAGATAAATAATAAGCGTTGCTATTTGCAACATGTATGTAACACACGGGATACATAACCATATTGATTTAATGTACTTTAAAAGCATTATTATTGAAAAATATTAGCGTTCTGCACTTCTACATATAAACTAAGTTTTGTAAAAAGTTATCCAGAGTTTTAGTTGCACATATTAATACATAGATAAAACAACTTAAACCAACCTGCCAAGACCCCGATGGCGGCAGGCCAGTCACCACGACCCTGTATTCCGACCTCCTGGCCGGCGGTCCCCGGGCGGCGGGGCGCGGCCCGAAGCGGTCGGGTTGCGAGCGTCCCCCTCGGGCTCCGCCCCCGCCGCCGCGCGGGAACTCCACGCGGAGACGGTAGCCGTCATAGTCGTAGCCGTCCCGGGCACGCACTGCGTCATCGGCGTCACTGTCAACAAAATTATTTCTCTTTTCAATAAGGCTATATTATAATCAATTTTGAATCAAGTCCCGTTAATAATTCAGCATTAATTAAACTGAAACATTTTCACGTGACATTTTTAAATATATTTGAAATATATATGAAGACTATATAGAATTATTAGACTATATGAAAAATAAAACGAATATCTTCAAAATTTACCTATGTTAAGAGGTCAAAGCAATTTCAAAATCAAATGTGGCACACTGTCCATTTGTAGGCATATAACCATATGTTCAGTCACCTTACAGAGAACACATTAAATTTTAATTATTTGGTTGGTAGATAAAACACTGTATTAAGTCCCAAATGGTTGACATGTAGTGTCACAACACTAAGTTTGTTTTCCATATATTGGCTATGTATCCCATGCATAGCAGGATAGGCAGAGGGAATCTGATACTCAATTCCCTCTAAGACACTGCTGTTTTAACTTTCCGCCAAACTATGGATGCATTGCATGTTGAGAGGCAGGACTCAACACAACACCTTGAGAGGTTTCATGCCTAAAAATGATCTTTTATATATAAATAATGTGTCCACATTGTTTGTCCTCAGATTCCTAAACTACTGAACTGATTTCATGCAAATTTGCACACTATGTGCAGTTTGATCCAACTTAAAAGATATGATAGCTTTTATCTCAATTTATAATTGCAATATTATTAATTTATTATTGACAGTAATTGGTAACAGTCATTTTGGATTGTCTGTTAGCTTCAAAAGATTTAAAGCAGATGGCAATGTCTGTTGACTGTATGGAAATACATAAGGATTCAATACATGGTGCCTATGTTATCACTATCAATACATAAAATAAAACAAAGTATATTACATATTAAAACACAAATGTGTATGTATTTATGTATTCAGTAAATAATAAGTATTTTAAGCTGGCAAAGCCACAACCGCGTCGCTAGTAATTACATAAATCATAGATAGTTGAGAATATGTGTAACATATAATCATTGATAACATGAACATTAATTACAGTACTTATAATTAATGACATGTTATATTATCAGTAATGCTATCTCAATGGCAAAGTGTACAAAACAACTGATAAAAATAATATTTTTGTATTTTTTATACATTAGTGCATACAAATTGTATGTACTATCTATCAATATACTTCTTTATTCATCACAATGTGTGCCAATGTAGGCAAATCTAGCTTTGAAGTCATCATCTGTGAATAACATATGGTTTCCTTTTGATAATACCAGCGGAATTCAACACCACACATTGTCATACAAGATTGCAATGGGAGTGGAAATGGCACTCACAATCTTTACCTTCACAGGGAAATGCTAAGAAGTAAATATACAAAATAATAGCACTAACAAATTTTTATTTCATAATTTGAAAAGTTTAATGAAATAAAAGATTAATATCTCATTATTGACTTTATTATCCAAAAAGTTTTATACTATGTTGAATAGAATTTGGAAAAAC
This sequence comes from Heliconius burneyi, assembly GCA_018247715.1. Lineage (NCBI taxonomy): Eukaryota > Metazoa > Arthropoda > Insecta > Lepidoptera > Nymphalidae > Heliconius > Heliconius burneyi. The sequence goes on from DWGR01004298.1 coordinate 8,059, forward strand.
TTTTTTATAATTTTATTAAAGTATTTTTTGTGTCACCAGACTACAGAAATAATAATCAATATACTTTATTTTAGAAAATTTGTGAAGATTGAATATAGCAAGACTTACAACTGTGGCTATTGGACAATTGAAAGAGGCACTGGTTCAATTCCTTTACAAATCAAATTACAACTTAATTAAAAGTTATCTAAATATGAGAAAATTTGTCAGGCTAACAATGTATCAATTTACTAGAGAAACGGCAATTAATCACACCTTACAGCCAGAACTTGTTGATTGTATTAAAATCATTCTTCAGATACGGTCTGTTTGTAATTGTAACAGCAACAGTTTTAAACATAGTCCCGATAATATTGCATTTAACAATTTGAACATAAAAATTAACATGTTTTGTTTAATTAACCTCAATAGTGACGTGTGGACTTGTTGTTTAAATAAGCAGTTTTATCAACTCCCTCAACGTCAATAATAATTTTAAAAACTTATATTGATTCGCTGATAGCTTAATCTTAGATCTTCATTTTAAACAATACTACTAGTAACGACATGATTGAAGATAGATTTTAATAATTGGGCTAAACTAGTGGCTAGGTTCAACTTAGTGCCCTCTGTAACATAAAATGTACATGAATTGGCAAGGAAAGACGAATAAGATAAACAATTAATACATTAATACGTGTGGACAAAATATAAAATTGATGACAATCAGTAGGCCATAGATAGTGGAAATAAACAACCAAGTAAATATTAGTATTGTGGAAAATCTTACCGTGGATCCTCAAACTCAACGAACGCGAACGGTGGTCCTTTTCTGTTTTTCAAATCGACGAATGTAACTTTGCCAAATTTATAGAATAAATCTTGAATGTCCTTTGTCCTTATATCAGGGGGCAAGTTACCGACATATATCCTACACTCATTCCTGCTACCGCCACTTCCGCCCGACATATTTATTTATTTAGTTTATATAAAATATGAAACTATATTAAGCAATTTAACAATATTATAGCTTTGATTCAGGTAAACGCAGCTCTCTCTTGTGGTCGGCGATTTTTGACAATACAAAGATGGCGATAGAGGCACGTAGATGGTTCACATGAATGTGGTCGGAAAAAGAGCGTTACATGTTCGGATACTTGTAAAGAAAAAGAAAATTGTTCATTATTTCTTATAAATAAAAGTAGATTTTAATAGTATAAATAAAAGTAGATTTTAATATTCTGTATTCTAATTCGTAAAATTTATGTTTTCTTTAAAAAATGTTATTAAGAAAACCTTGACAATAATTGTTTTTTATAAAACACTTTTTTATGTTAAAGTGAAATGTTCATGTATAATATTATTGTTTTTATGTAAAATAATTCATTTACTTGTTGTAATTAACACATTAAAACTATTCAACACTAATATTATCTCTTGGCCAAAAATAAAAATCAAACTTATTCCGCTTTTAATTTTCGAACGCAATTTCGAATTTGGAACGCCCTCTAGCGCATACCGAGGCATTCTCAGCTGAAAGAAGCCTCTGAAGGAATCCTCTAGAAAGTAGGGAAAGAATCTCCGGTATCAAAATCATTACGTGAGAAATTGTTCAAAGACCGTCTTAAATGTAAGTAATAAATATAAATATTTAATGTATTTACTCCATTTGAGCTTCTTTAATTATTAGTAAATTATTTTTTTGATATTTTTCACTTTTGTGTATAAAAATCTGTCCCGCAGTTTTGATATTTTCACTAGCAATTGTAAAATACTCGTATGGGCACTAAAGTAAATTTTATTGATTTAATTCATAGTTTCTATGGTGATAAGTCTCATACTAGCGAAATATTCTTATCATTGTTGATTTTAAGCTTTAATTTGAATCTATTTTCCAAAGAATTTGTTTTAATTTATTGAATGACGGGCATTACCGCCAGTGCGACTATTAGAATAGTAAAGAACAAACCGCAGCCTAAACCTGAGCCAAGGTATATTTTGTGTTTAAATAAATCTATTTGCCTATTAAAGTATGCTCCATTGATTTAGGTAAAATTTAAAGGGCGCGCGGGGGCTAGCTTCCCGCCTGACCTTTACAAGTTAATTTTAGCATCCGGTATTGAATATAAACAATCAATGGCGTATTTTACGCATGTGGTAGATTAAAAACCATCTAACTCCGGCAGCTAGATAACCTTAGAGCATTTAGATAGCCTAGGCTGGGCTAGGATAGGATTAGGACTTGTGTTCGTTGTACCACTTGACTTATTTGGCGCGCGGAGATTCAACGTGGTAATTTAAATTCAATTTCGAGGTGTTAGGGTTGTTTTTTATTGTTTCTTTGTTATTGCCGTGATTATAGTAGTGGTATAGTTGGTATCTCGATTATGATTTGATGATTGTGGGTTCGATCCTAGCTTGGATGGTGATTAAATTATAAATTAATTTCAATTTCATCGCTCTGATTGACAAAACGTTGTTTAATCGACATGCTGTCTTAAAAATTGGAACGTGGGGAACAGAGTGTCTGAACACTAGCTTTCCTTTGCCTTTCCCACTATGTGTAGAATACAGTGTGAAGCTGCTTTTATTCCACTAAGACTAGAAGTGATTCCTCAGCTATACAGACAAGATGTGTGACCGCAAGGCGGTGATCAAGAATGCTGACATGAGCGAGGAGATGCAGCAGGATGCTGTGGACTGCGCGACGCAGGCTCTTGAGAAATTTAACATTGAAAAGGTACTTTTTATAGGCAGAACATTTATTAATGATTGTCTTGTAATTCTGTTTTTTATTTGATATTTGGTTAAATACCTAAATGAAGGTTAAAAAATCATTGTTTGGAAGGGATAATTTATTGTAATAAGGCTGCTTTTTCTACCAAACTTGTACTTTTATGCTAGTGAAATAGTATTTAATTAAAAAATAACGATAGCTGTACATATTTATTTTATTCATATTTATTGTCTTTGAAATTAAGTGGATAGTGATTTGTTTTAAATTTTTCAAGTCTAAGGTTAACACTAATAAAAAAATGCCTTGAAAGACCTTTGTGGCTGCTTTTATACCATAATTACACTTGTTTTTTTAAATATTATAATACTAGATAGTTTGTGATGGTCTATTTTATTTTTATTTATTTTCTTAAAATTACATATCACTAAATATAGACATATTCACTTATTTCAGGACATTGCAGCATTCATCAAAAAAGAATTTGA
>DWGR01004299.1:0-11259 GCA_018247715.1 Heliconius burneyi
GACATTTTGATAAATTAACACTTCTACACTTAAGTTAATACACATACACTTTAACACTTTATTTTTACTTTCCAGTCACTTTCTTGTCACGGCAACAATTTGCACTTCGCAAGCTGTCACCTGTAAGAAATAAAATATATATTAAAAATAAATAACACAATATAATATTTTATTATCAAGAATTAAATTGCATGATCTAAAAAATTCTTAAAAAATATTTATTGATTATTAGTTTTTTTTAAATAAATTTAAATAAAAATAGTAATAATAATAATATAAATGAAATAAAATAATACCGAAATACACTAAAAGGCGCCATCTTAATCGTGTACAACGAAAAAAAACTGATATAAAATAAAGAGAGCGAAAGCTTGGAAAGTGTTGACGCTGTGATAACCGAGAAGCAATTGAGAGTACAAGTTAGTCCCCACAAACGTAAAGACGTAAGTAGTTGTTGCGTTACGAGTCACGAGGCCATAGTGGCGCAGTGGGATATTGGTGGTGCGTTGACTGGAAATGCGAAGGTTGTGGGTTCGATCTCTAACTAAAAAGGATTATTAATTATGCTTAAATTATTTCGCATGTTGAGGCCGTCCTAGCGCCATGGCAATGCTAACACAACAGTCGTAATTTTTAAGCCTGCTCGAGTGAATGAATTCCGTAAGCGATATAAAGTTTAGCCTTTATTTTTTTTTATATAATAATATACTCAGGTGTATTTTTTATACATTTAAATGTAAAATTTGGTGTCGTAGTCATAATAGATATGGACCCTCATTCCGTTCTCCACTTTCCATCAAATTTTCGGGACGCTGTGTGCTTAATGACGGCGAAAGGCCTCGTCAGGTACCAGGGGAAATTAACATAATTCAATCCCACGATTAGGAATTGAACCCACAACGTCATACGCTGGGCCACGACCGCCTGACAGTCCCTAACTCTTCACAAAATAAAAATACACATTTCTTTAACAGTTATTTTCTTTAAAAATCATATTTACAATTGAAGCCATCTAACCACTAGATAAATACACTTGAGTCTTTCGGAGAAAATTTTTTAATTAGAAGGGAAGTGTCTTAAGGTTCCCGCTGACTATCCTACGGGCTACTCCGTGAATGTAAAAAAAAATGTTTAAATGTGAACGTATTGAATTTTGTCGGTCAATGTCTCCAAATACTACAGATGGCCTTCGTAGGTTTCTAATTTTCGCATGTATTTCATTAACTTTTCTAATGCAACTCTTTCGAGTGTTTGTTAAGTGTTATCTCGAAGTATAGGTGTGGCTCGTATGTTATTTATAAGATTTTAACATAGGTCCTGTACAAAAAAATGGTAAATGCTAGCCAGACAGAAGTAAATGGTAACCCAGACTTAGTGTTATAATACTCGGTGTACCCCTTTCCGCCCAATTTACGAGACAGCGTGTTGAGTGGCAAAACAACGGTGAGCCTCTACGAACAGTATGGAGAAAGCAATATAATTTATTACTGGGGTCGAATCCAAAGCAACTAAGTCACAACAGTCTCATATATTAAATATTTAAGTTAACTATAAAATATTCTATATAATTGTCGGACATAAACAAAGTAAATAATTCTTTTAAAACCTATCATTTTTCACATTTTTTAAATTCTTTTAAATGCCATTACATCTACACGTTGTATTTATTTACCGTCAATTATTATTCTTTTTTTGTTAAGATTTACTTTAACAGAGGGTCTGCTTATCTATAGAAACCCGATTTCATTTTAATTCTTTAATCTTTCAACAGATGGCGCTAGTAATATAAATCTTTATGAATCGCTGATAGATATCACACAACGCGTATATAATTATAAATTATCTACTATTTTTTATCTGTGGCTTCGTTTCCTTTATAAAATAGAAACATACAGGTATAGTGGGCATCAAAACGTTATAAGACCTGTAGCCATACTCGATAAGTGAGGTATCCAACACAAAATAATAAATTCGACTCCTTTCATTCTTGAGATTCGCATGTTCAGCCAAATAAAAATACGCTTTATAATATTAGTATAGACAGTCCACTTTGATAATGACAAACGGCCACATTTCTTTCAAATAGAACTGTATCCTGCATACTGCAGGGTAGGCAGAGGGAACCTAGAGTTAAAGCACTCTATTCTTCAGTTTCTGCCGAATCCTGGAGGTATTGCGTGTTGAGTCGCAAAACTTAACGCCACGCTTTGCCTCTAAGAGCTAAGATTAGGAAATATAAACATAATTAATTATTTCACTTCCTCGAGTGGGAATTGAACCCACAACCGTGGCGATACAGTCTCACACCCTTGTGCCGCTGCGATACGACGCCCTCAATAGAAAAATATTGATACTAATAATATCATAAACATGGAAATTTGTGAGGATGATTTTTTATCACTTTCACTCAAAAACTACTAAGCAGATTTAGATAAAACTTTACGGCAATATAGCTCATATTTTGTTGTAAATTTTGTTGTAAATGTGTTCATTTGTCACGTTTGGGCCGCAAATTTTTCATAAATTAAAAATGATATTGTAACCTTCTCATTGACTTGAATCATTTAGTGAAACTAACATACTTTAAAGAACCTTTGAACTAAATGCATATTATTAATAATTTTAATAATAAAACCAGCTGAAGAACCGTCAGTACCAATACAAAGGCAGTACAAGTTTCAGCCAGTGCGTGTCAAGATCGCTCGATAATTATGGTAATAATCTTTGTAATCATGAAATATGCAATTGGCTATTTTACTTCACTTGGATTTGTACCTTTTGGATTTTTTTATATTAAACAAAAAAATGTATGAATATTTAAATTTTAGATAAAGAAATCAATAAATTTAAATATATACCAATTTTTTGACGATATGGATTTCAGTAAGTTGATCCATTTATTTGTGCTGTAAGTCATTATTAATTACCAAATTTCAGTGATAATATGAAGACTAAAAAACCTTTCGATTTGTCTATCCTTCTATGATAAATGATCTAAGGTTAACTTTATACAACATTGTGTAATGTAAACTTCACTTATCAAGCATATAAACATCATCTAGGTTAGGGTCAGTTTTAAATGGTTTATAAATATTGCGATGTCTTGTAGGCAGCTCTGTTTTGTGGAATAGATACAAAGATTTTCATTTCCTCGCTTTGGGAAAGCGGCTTGAGTTCCGCTACTTAACACACAATGCCTCGAGAGTTCGGCGGAAAATGGTGAACGGGAGTGTCTTAATTCTAGGTACCCGTGAGCCCGTGTTATATGCGGGTACAGCACTGTTTATAGAGATTGAGCTATAAAAAACATGAATTGGCTGATTAAATAATATCCTGTACACGATACCTAGTATTCATCACTCCGTTCTCAACTTAGCGCCGAAATTTAAAACAATGCGTGTAGCTTATTTTAGCAGAGTGCAGAGTAAAAAACGCCGCGGTTTGCCCCGTGATCAGAGCGATGAAATTAATTGAAACTAATTGAACCTATAACCGTCACGTATACAGTCGCACGCTTGTGCCCCTGCGCCACGACGGCCCAATTAATGTTAATTATCTTGCAAGTATCCTTTTCTTGCTGTATTTAAATTCTGAAAACGATCTTAGACAAGAATACCAACATTATTTTCATTGAATGATTTACTTAATTATTTTATCTTGATATGTTGTAAACTTGGAATTATAAGCATTTAATTGGCTAAAACAAATGAATCTCGTGTACAAAAAGTAATAAATAATTGTGTTAGCTGGCAATTTGTATTTGTAAATGAATTAACAAACGGTCTATGTATTTACAGCTATGCAGGTAAAAATGAAATGTTTATTCACGAGGGTAGCGAGTTTAATTTAAATTTAAAAATTTGGTTACTTGAGCCTGCTTAGCAAACTACTAAATTAATTATTTATAGTATGTATAGTTTTCGTGGCATAGCCACTTCCAGTAAAGGTGATGACTGTGGGTTCGATTCTGAGGAAGTGAAAATAAGAGAAATTGCGTTGAAATCAGCCACTCATTACATTGACTCCTGGAATGCTTAATTTTCTATAGCGTTTGAGGGATACAGCGTTCATAGGTATAGGTATAGGTAGATTAGTTAAACATATTTTATTTGTTCGTTTATCTCAGACTGTATAAGAACGGACACGATGTGTTTCTATTATGTTGCGCTTAATATAAAAGATCTGAAACTACTTTTCATTTCGAGAGTGTCTTTGCTTGAGTAGACCGGTGGAAACGAATCATATTTTTAACAAATAATGGCTGCTATCGAGAAACACTCTGGTGAATTTATTATTTTTTATTTTTATGCTATTGCAGATACAGTTCGACTTTGAATTCTGCCACTCACTACGCAGTCTCTCTTATTCGGGCGGAAATCAATAAAAAGATCTACAAATATTAAATGCAGTTAACCCGTCAAAACATCATCAGATTAAATATTAGAAACAAAGAAAATCTATGTGCTTTCGGATATAAGCAATTATAATGCAAATATTTATAAATAACTGCATTGCATTGCAGAACTCAACGCCGCGCTTTGCCTCGACACCAGAGCGAAGAAATGGAAATATGAACATAAATAAATATTTCACTTCCTCGAGTGGGTATCGATCCCATAACCGTCGCGTCACAGTCACACAATTGTACCGCTGCACCGCGACAGCCTCAAGGAGAAAACTACATGCTTATAAACGTACAATTGGTAAACATTTCTATATGCTCGCTGTTTTATTTCAAACGACCAAACCGAAGAATTCAAAAATTCAACGATTTGAAGATCAAGTCGTCGTTTTCATTAATTTCGACTTTCGATTTCGATTAACTAATTTCGACTTACACCATTGAATATAATATAACAATCTGAACATAACGTACGACGCCTTGCATCTTTACATAGAAAAAAATGCTATAAAATTTTCGCAGGAAAACTAATGAACTAACTTTTTATTCAAACGACGATAACTTTTTTTAATAAACCGACTTAAAACAAAGCAATTAGTGAAAGTTTGAAGTTAATCGGTTCAGTATTTTCAGAGATGTGCGTGACCATATATACAGACAGATAGACAGACAGACAAGAAATTCAATAAAAATATTTTTGCTTTCTATTATTCTTTTTAAGTGTCCCGTTATCCATTTCAGTCAAAAATATTATATATACAGACAATATATTTTTACTGATTTATTATATATAGAGATAAAATAATAATAATAATAATATGCAAATATAGTATTAACATTCAAATATGATATAAAAAAAGAATAATAATACTTTTTTTGTATCAATTGTTTTTGTTTACACGATATTCATTAGTTTTTTCCCCATCCTTTTGTTTCTAGCAATGTCAATGTCAAAAGCTTGCTGACCCGACGAACTTCGTACCACCTAACAGTTATTCTTATTTTTTTTATTTTTTTAAAATACTTATTCTGCTATTCAGGACACCGGGTCATCTAGTTACATAAAAAAAGAAAAAAGGAAGTTGGTAATTCAACTATTACATATGTCAAAAAGTTAAGATGATGTAAATTAAAATTTCTGATTTTCTGTTATATTTTCACTTATTTTAAATTAATTTTTATGGTAGTTCTTTATAGCACAGGTCCCAGACACAGTATAGCGACCTGTAATTTTAGAGTGAGTTTAGAGCACCATGTGTCAAACATGGGTTTTCTAGATAAGTAATCACAAACAATGACTGCGCCTGGAATTTCTTTATAGTCATAAAGAAAGCTAAGCCGTACTCAAAACTGTCGTTAAAGCTGTAATGGTGTCAGAATCATTGGGATACGGAGATAAATATCAAAACTTCTTTTTTTCGGTTGGTTGTTTTAACGCAACATTACAACAACAGATCCTTTAAATGAAGATTGTGAGACAGCAATCATGGTAATTCAAGGGAGTTTAAAAATCAATGGATAGTTCACGACATTATCTTAATGAAAATCGCTGTATTAACTGATTTATATGTTCTCATTTCGCCAGGAATGACTTCTTGAATTTTAAAATGTAATTAATTTACATAAGTATTTTGGCAGCTACTTTAGCTCATATTATCAAAACGTTTCCACATCCATTTTTTGGTTAAAAATCTTATCAGTGCAAATCAGAAAATGATGCTTTATGCACAGCGCCATCTATTGGGCTTAAAATTAAACTCTAACTATTTAGACAGGTAAAAAAATGCCGTATTTACGTTACATTTCACCTAACATAAAATTATATTAACCGAAAACGATGTTTTGCTAGAGTATTAAAATGGTTAATATTTCTCCCGACAAATTAATGTTTAACCCAACAATATGCCTTATCAAGATACGTTAGTACCTATTACTCCTTGCCAATAGATAGCGTTACGTGTGTCTAATTCTACTATATCAAATATAAATTCCTTAAAAATTTAAATACATATATCTTTCGATAAAATGTAGCTATTGCAATGAAATAAACACTAAAACCTATTCTTAGTTACTTGCAATTTTTATGTATTGAAGTTACTTTAATTTGTTTTGTACTTTTTACGTTATTACATAAACAAATAAACAGACTCACAGACAAACAGACAAGAATTTCAAAACTACTGGTAAATTTAAAATGTACAGAAACCACACTTCTACAGATTTATTATGAGAAAAGAATAGATTATAATAAACAAGTCTTTAGATCATTGGAGAAATGGCTAGGTTTAATAAAAATATATTCAATTTATGTTTTGATCACTTACAAAGAACGAGATTAAGATTATTAACATGAAATAGCGACCCAAACGCTGCTTCGCTCGCTTAGGCTTATTAATTTATTATAGCCAAACTACATATTTTTTTACATAAATTGTAACCTGTGTTATTCTCATGTATGAGCGCGATTCTTGTAAAGTTTCATGAAAATTCGTCAAAGTAATTTTTACGTCAAGGTGGGACAAACATTCATCCTCACAAATTTTCATATTTATAATATTAATAAAAACAGTCCGTTAGTAAGACTTTCCGCTAAATTTTTAGAGGCATTGCATGTTGAGTGACCGAACTATATACAGACAATATATTTTTACTGATTTATTATATATAGAGATAAAATAATAATAATAATAATATGCAAATATAGTATTAACATTCAAATATGATATAAAAAAAGAATAATAATACTTTTTTTGTATCAATTGTTTTTGTTTACACGATATTCATTAGTTTTTTCCCCATCCTTTTGTTTCTAGCAATGTCAATGTCAAAAGCTTGCTGACCCGACGAACTTCGTACCACCTAACAGTTATTCTTATTTTTTTTATTTTTTTAAAATACTTATTCTGCTATTCAGGACACCGGGTCATCTAGTTACATAAAAAAAGAAAAAAGGAAGTTGGTAATTCAACTATTACATATGTCAAAAAGTTAAGATGATGTAAATTAAAATTTCTGATTTTCTGTTATATTTTCACTTATTTTAAATTAATTTTTATGGTAGTTCTTTATAGCACAGGTCCCAGACACAGTATAGCGACCTGTAATTTTAGAGTGAGTTTAGAGCACCATGTGTCAAACATGGGTTTTCTAGATAAGTAATCACAAACAATGACTGCGCCTGGAATTTCTTTATAGTCATAAAGAAAGCTAAGCCGTACTCAAAACTGTCGTTAAAGCTGTAATGGTGTCAGAATCATTGGGATACGGAGATAAATATCAAAACTTCTTTTTTTCGGTTGGTTGTTTTAACGCAACATTACAACAACAGATCCTTTAAATGAAGATTGTGAGACAGCAATCATGGTAATTCAAGGGAGTTTAAAAATCAATGGATAGTTCACGACATTATCTTAATGAAAATCGCTGTATTAACTGATTTATATGTTCTCATTTCGCCAGGAATGACTTCTTGAATTTTAAAATGTAATTAATTTACATAAGTATTTTGGCAGCTACTTTAGCTCATATTATCAAAACGTTTCCACATCCATTTTTTGGTTAAAAATCTTATCAGTGCAAATCAGAAAATGATGCTTTATGCACAGCGCCATCTATTGGGCTTAAAATTAAACTCTAACTATTTAGACAGGTAAAAAAATGCCGTATTTACGTTACATTTCACCTAACATAAAATTATATTAACCGAAAACGATGTTTTGCTAGAGTATTAAAATGGTTAATATTTCTCCCGACAAATTAATGTTTAACCCAACAATATGCCTTATCAAGATACGTTAGTACCTATTACTCCTTGCCAATAGATAGCGTTACGTGTGTCTAATTCTACTATATCAAATATAAATTCCTTAAAAATTTAAATACATATATCTTTCGATAAAATGTAGCTATTGCAATGAAATAAACACTAAAACCTATTCTTAGTTACTTGCAATTTTTATGTATTGAAGTTACTTTAATTTGTTTTGTACTTTTTACGTTATTACATAAACAAATAAACAGACTCACAGACAAACAGACAAGAATTTCAAAACTACTGGTAAATTTAAAATGTACAGAAACCACACTTCTACAGATTTATTATGAGAAAAGAATAGATTATAATAAACAAGTCTTTAGATCATTGGAGAAATGGCTAGGTTTAATAAAAATATATTCAATTTATGTTTTGATCACTTACAAAGAACGAGATTAAGATTATTAACATGAAATAGCGACCCAAACGCTGCTTCGCTCGCTTAGGCTTATTAATTTATTATAGCCAAACTACATATTTTTTTACATAAATTGTAACCTGTGTTATTCTCATGTATGAGCGCGATTCTTGTAAAGTTTCATGAAAATTCGTCAAAGTAATTTTTACGTCAAGGTGGGACAAACATTCATCCTCACAAATTTTCATATTTATAATATTAATAAAAACAGTCCGTTAGTAAGACTTTCCGCTAAATTTTTAGAGGCATTGCATGTTGAGTGACCGAACTCAACGCTGGGATTTTGATGCCAGTGTCAAGAAATTAAAATATGAAAAAATAATAAATATTTTCCCCAAAATATAACAATATACAGGTATTATATTTTTCAACACTTATTGAAAACAATCAAATAAATCATAATAAGTATTAGCTAACGCAAATATGTTATAAAATCAGGCCACTTCCATACATAACTTCGGAAAGTAACGATTTTTAAGTCCTTGGTGCAATATCCCGTAACGCGAACGTTTTCACAATATTCATATACTGAAAGTATACAAGTGTACATGTCTTTCGTGCAAATTAGTTTGTTTCAAATATTTTTTTTTCGTGACTTAATTTCTAAGTATTAGGAGAAGTCTAGTGACAATTGGCTTCTTTAAGCATTGTTTTTCAAATGTACGTTGTATCCCGCTTATATCAGAGTAGGAGAAGAAACTCGTTGTAAATCACTTAATTCGCCCAATTTGTAAGCATTAGTAAAATTTCTAAGTATGTGATAGGTGAGACTAACCCAGCCTTTGACTACTCGAAGGATGTCGGTTTGATTTTCATTCGAGGGATTAACAAGACAAAGAGCGGTGTTGACTTCCGTCACTCAATCCGCCATGTCTCGAAAATTTAGCGGAAAGTGGAGTGGACCGAATGTCTTAACACTAGGGTCCCTTTGCCTACCCTGTTATAATATATAGAATTGGTGAATCCATAGAATGCTAAGTATTTTCTTCTGTACTCTCTCTTTTTTACTCTCATGCAGATTAAATATTATTTTACTTTGGGTTCCGTACCTCGAACGGTAAAAACTAAACATTCACACAATCACTTTGTTTCAAAAATATAGGTACAGGCATATTTAGAGACATTGCGAGTTGAAAGGCAGTACGTAAGACTAAATAGAATTAAACCCATGTAACCCATACACGTAGCGTATTTTTAAGTAATAGGATTACCTTGTAGTACCTTGTAGGATTGCTTTGTTGTCCTTCTGTCCATCTGTCAAGATTATTTATCACAAGATTAAGAAAAAAAAGCTTCTAAGTTAACGCAACCGAAAGTTCCTGAAATAGCTACTGAAGCCTCAGTAGGCGATTCGACTCGCACTTAACCGGTTTTTTGGTTTGTATCCTACTTTATAAAAAGACTTCCACTACGAAAAGAGAAGCCTTGAAAATCGACGAATGTGTAAATATATATGAAATATAAATTTATACTTTGGTTTATCTATACGACAAACACAAATGTGTTTGTTTTCTAAATATTGGTAGCGCGACAATGACCCTAGTAGTACCCCACATTCGTATCTAAGTATACACGAACGAGGTTGTCAAAAGAAGGTTGATTATGAAATTATTTTTGTAATTGAACTTGACATAATGGATTATCTAGTTAGAATAATAATAGTGTAAATTTACCAGAGACATACAATAAATCACGTATACATTGAGACGTGCTGAGTTTGAATATGCATCTTTTGGATACATCGTTTCAAAGATGTGAATTTATACTATGTTTATTTACTATTTATTATTTATATATTATATTATTTATACTATTATATTATTTATATATAATAATAAAAATCTGAAGACATTGATTGGTCAAAGGCGCTAGTATAAATAATAAAGTAAACATATTTTTTAAGTTATTTCATTCTTACATCTTTCTCCATGCAATACAAATCTAGCTTCTTAGTACCTAATGCAGGGTGGGCAGAGAGAACCTACCCCAGTTTTCGCCGAATTCCGAAGTCATTGCGTGTTGAGTGCGGGAGCTCAACGCCGTCACTGTCACTGTCCCATTACAAGAGCGAGAATATGAAAATATTAAATACTTCAATCAAGAGTCGAAATCACAACCTGTCGCATTTACAGTCGCACGCTTGCGCCCCTGCGCGACGACTGGCCAAGTCAAGGTGCTTTAGCAGATCATAGATTTTTTGAAATTGAAAAAACATCGTGTATTGTAGTGTTTTTCCAGAGCAGGGAAAACACTACAAGACACGACGAATGAAAATTAATTTATACTTTTATATTATAACAAATCACAGATCAATTTCATAGTAAATTATTAAATGCAATACAATTATACATTATATTTCAAAGTCAAGAACATAATATTACCTTGTTACTTATTTAATTGTATGTAATAATATTGTTCAGTTTTCCATGTTTTTCCTACGTTTATTTTGTTTCTTTAAATACAAGAAAATTTACTTTGTAGTCTAATAATATAGTGAAAATAATTTTCTAAACAGGCAGAAAAGTAAAATACTGTGTGATTTTATAGAATTTTAAACAATAAAAAAAGGATATGCCAGTCGTGGCGCAGATGCACAAGTGTGTGAAATTAATCTGGTTGTGGGTT
>DWGR01004300.1:0-11259 GCA_018247715.1 Heliconius burneyi
AATTATCTGCCGTCCTTAGGGTATTGTGTGACGGGTAACGTGGAAAAGTTGGACGTCATTGTTTTAGACTTCATAATTAGAACTCCCATTGAGTATTTTAGTTAAATATATCAGGGGTTGATTCATAACTCGATAGTGGTAAATTAGGTTCCATTATAGGGTGGCTACATTTTTTTTTCGTATCACGCTTTATCTCTAGCAGAGTAGCCACACCGGAGTGGCCCACACTAATAGTTAATTGACCTTCCTCCAGTATCATGTATGTGTTCTTGATAGTCAACAACGGTTTCCTTCTGCCTCTACCAGTCACTTAGGCTTTAAAATTTCGTTTGCGTATGGTCATTCATCAGTCATTTTCTCGATAAATTTATTTATTCAGCTTCACGCTGTATCCCGCATACATCAGGGTAGGCAGGGGAACCTAGTGTTAAATCACTCCCTTCCCCATTAATATACACACAAATAATACAGATCAATATTATGTATTGAATTCAATGCTATGCACAAGTGCTATGTAATACAGGTCTAATAGCTCGCATATTGCTATCACAATTACAATTACTGCCAATATCACAATGCTCCAATTCAAAGGATAATTGTTTCAGTGAAATGATCGTACATTTATGAGGCTTTATCAGCGGCACCGCATCTGACTGTAAACGCGATTGTTGTGGTTTCTATTCCCACTCAGCGGAATGATTTTTGACAGAGCGAGGCATTGAGGTCTGCCACTCAATACGCAATGTCTCGGAAATAGGAGGGTGCGTGGGGAACCGTATTACTTAACCATATATGCGAGAAGTTATACGTGAAGGAAAAAAAACTTCAAGAACAAAAGTACAATTTAAAAATTTTGATTTTTGTGAGCAAACAGAAATTAACATTTCGACGACTAAAAACTAAAATAGGACTAAGGGTCCTATTTTAAAAAATATTATAAATCTACCTATACAGAGATATTATGTATAAAACTTTTCCGATTGGTCTAGGGAGTGTAATGTGCTTAGTAGGGAGTTCAAATTTCATATGAAAGGGGAAAACTGGACTTTCTACTTTATATCTTAAAATAATTAAAAGTTGCGATGACTAGTACTAAACAAATGTAGTTTAGTGCGACGTAGAAAAGGGGAAAGAAAGAAAGATAGATCGTCAAGAGATACGATCATTGCGGGAAATATAGAGTTTGATAAAATCCGTAATTAAGATATCCCAGACTGTCACAGAACAGTAGAAGTGAATAAATAAATATAAAGAAGAATATTGAGGTCGTCGTAGAATAGCTAAATAGCGTCTGACTGTAAACGTGAAGGTTTTGGGTTCGATTACCACTCAGGGAAATTAATAATATTATGGTCACGCATAGCATCGCATACGAAGAACAAGATGAAATATGGCTTAGGCCACGAGGAAGGACTAAGCCTTCCTCTTGTGGTGGTAGAATGGACTATCGAATACAAAAATATTTTTATGCTCTAACGGAATTGCTGAAGTTATAGCATTTAATAAAATAGTTCGTTAGTTAGTAGTAGTTTTCATCTTTATAATATAAATACCTATAGATAGAAGAAGCTTTAAAGTAATATTTTGCTTTTTTATAACTTCAAGCAAATGAAACCTGGGAACCTAGTGTTAAAACATTCCGTTCCCATTTAAAAACTTCTCTTCCCCATTTTACGTCGAGTTATCTTCAGAAAGTCTTCACAATGTCTCCACATTTGCGGAACTCAACTCCACACGCTTCGTTATGATAACAAAGAAATGGAAATTAAATATTTAAATTGTTGAAGTGGGATCCACAACCGCATTTACCGCATCCACGACTGGCCTCTATAAAAATATTAGTGCCAAAAGCCACAAATTCAAACTAATTTACCGATTATATGCAACATACTCGTACTCGCCTGTCAAAGGTTGCCCTAATAAATTACATTCCGCCCCAAAGGGATATTGCTTATGACACTTCAAAGGAACAGGGCATGGAACTAAATAATTAATTGATATATATATATATATATATATATATATATATATATATATATATATATATATATATATATATATATATATACTAGCTTACAATGTGAGGGGGTTCTGTGAATGCAAATAATATCTGTTTTGTAAAGTTTGTTTTAGGAGAATAGTAATGAACTAATGTTTGATGGTAGTCTCCTTTAATTCTCAGTTTTATGCTGTACTGTGCCCACTGTGATTGGGGGGTTAGGCACCACTCGAGACATGTAGGTAGCCTTCAGTCAGAGCCTAAGCTGTTAAGACTGGTGGTAAAATTGTTATACATTTTCTAAAATAAAGTATTTTTCTCTTCAAAGTGTGAGAATTGACATGAAAAAATAATTAAATATCTTTTAGGGTCTCTTTCCTTAAAATATGGAGAGGAACGGAAGACGGAGAACGGAAGTGGCCTAATTGGTACAAAGTGTCTTAACGCTAGATTCCAAGGGTTCCCCTGTCTACCACTACTAAATGCAGAATACAACGTGGAATTTAAAAAATACAAGTGATTACCCGCGGCTTCGCCTGCGTGGTTTTATTGATATAACTACACGTTGTGTATGACTCATGATATATGTGCGAGAGGTAACTTTTACCGCAGACAAAGTTAATTGCATTAAAAAATTTACCTCGCTGTTATATTGCCTAAAACAACCACCTTCAATTAAAAGATTTTGCCAAATATATATACATATACATTTATTTCAATTTGAATCAGTAGGTCTTGAGATTAGTGCGTTCAGGCAAACACGTCCTTCAGCTTGATAATATTTTAAAATAGATGTTACAACTATTGAAAATAAGATTTACTATATACCCGTAGGCCTATATTGTTATATGTATGTATATTTCTTATTTAATGGAAAATTCCGAATTTGTTCCAGATTCGAGTCGGAAACTACAAGATGTTCTTAAAGAGTTTTGTGAAGTTAAAAAGCAAAGCTCAGATGGGGTGAGTACTGTGTGATTTTATTGTAGCTTCAAGCTGTATCCCGCGCTTAGCAGAAAAGGTAGAGGGAACCTAGGGACCTTTTAGACATTTCGTTCTCATTAAGACTCTTCCGTTCCCCACTACCCGTGTACATTTTTAAAACATTGTGTGCTGAGTTGCAGAACTCAATCAATCATCATTCTCTCAAGTTGTGGATCATTTTTTATATTTTTGACTAAAGTCATATGAAAGTTTCGATATTTGAAAATATTTTTCACACTTAATATTAAAAATACCAAAGAAGTTAATTTTAAAAACAATGTTGATTGTTCCTTTGAAGTAGCTACTGGAGACCGGCTGAACGCTCTAGTTAGTTAATCAATTAAGGTTCTTATCGCGCTGCGCGTAAATCCTTATACGCTTGTTACTTCTTATTTATTACCGTAAGTGTTTTCGGAATTTGCTATATACGTAAGTATCACGCTATATCCCCACACTGAGTGGTAGGCAAAGGGAACCTGTTGTTAAGGCAATCCATGATTCCCTTCACCCACAATTTTAAGAAATTGCTGAGTCAGTATTGAGTAGTGAAACTCATTTTCTAGCAGAGCGGAGAAATGAAAATAATTCATTTCCTCAAGAGGACCCATCAATTGAACCCATAACCGTCGGGCTTAGTCTGACGTATCACTGCGCCACGATGGCTTCTGTAGTAGATAGTTACATACAATAACATTGTCGAAGTATCTAATAAATAACTTTATTTAACCTTTATTCATGAACAAAATTCATTCCCAACTTAGATTAGCTAAAACAAATATCATAACTAATCTCTACCTGCTCTCAAACTAAAATGGGAAAAGTTACGTACTAGTTGGTATGTGACATGACATTGAAAAAAAAACGATATTTTGTATGACTGTTATTGCATTTATTTGGTATGAATATTTCTGAATTTGTTAAGTATTTTTTATTGTAAACTAGCTCTAGCCTGCGGGCTTAATAGTCCTGGATTTACTAATGAGACAAAGTGCGGCGTTGAGTTTTCCAATGGCTTGGTGGTCGGCACCCTCATGCTCATGAACAGTGTCTTAACACTAGGTTCACTTGTTTTAATCTGCGTACCTTATGATATTTGAGTTACAGGATTAAGATTAAAATAAAAACAACAAATGTAACTTATTATATAAGCTTAAATATAATCGAAATTATTTGCCTAAATAAAAACATAAAAATCATCTTTGCATGTCTTTATAAATGTAATACTTTAAGTGTTTGAGTTAACTCTGATCGCAGAACCGGGTTCCCACCGGGAACCCATCAGAAGTGGTTTAAATTGAAACGATTGACATGATGTAAGTATAAGCCTTCCTCCATAAATGGACTATCAACTACAAAACTTTTTTTAAAATAGTATTAGATAGAGATCCTGAGATTAAAGCTTTAAATTAAAAAAAAACTCTTCAGTTTTATAACACTCTCAGTTTGGATTAAATACAAACTTATATTAAAATTCAAGGTGTTAAAGAGAGGCAAAAGGATCAGCAAAGTTAGCAGGATTAAACGTTTCTAAAATTCCATTCGACTTTCAGCTGCTTTGCATTGTATTGGTTCCTTTGTGCTTTAGGTTGGCATATATTGGATACTTTGTACTACATGCTTATAATTTTTATATAAGGCGCAGTTGAAATATTTATATTTGTTTATACACGTGATGGTTTGGGGTTCGATACTCGATTGATTGATGTCAGTTTGTTGAGTGGCGGAACAGTTTGCTCCGCTGCCAATTTAATATTTCGAATTCGCGTTTACAGTAGCACGCTTGTGCATCTACGCCCTAACTGACCTCAGATATTAACTGACATCTTATTCAATTAAGCTATTAATTTTTAAAGCTATTATTTGCAAATAATAAAGACATAGTTGATCCAAATCTAAAATATATTATTATAAAGTTCGTATAGATATCTATGAATTCCTCTTGCAAAAGCCGGTCGTCTTTATGAATAAAACACGTAGCCTGGTATCATTTACATAATCGTTTCGGAACAGCTTCTGAATGTACGTGAATTTTGAATGTCAGTGTGGAATGTCTATATATTGTCACCCTTTGTTTGACCTAAGACCTTTTAATTTTCAGGTTTTTGTTACGAAAGATTTTATTTTTAGCTTTTACTCTTATATGTTGAACGTTTCTTTTAGTTCTGATTGTATGTGCGATGGTTGATGAAAAGTGGGAGACGAAGTGTCTTAACACTAACTCTCTGTCTAACGTGTTAGGTGCAGGATAAAGCGTGAAGCGTGAATTTCTTACAGCTGCACTTGCAATGCTTCTTGCACTGAACTATTTTCATTTTCTCGCTCTGGTAGCGAGATAAATCGTGGCGTCGAGTTACGCCACTCAACACTCAATGTCCTAGAATAATGGCCAGAAAGTGTAAAATAGAATGCCTTAAAATTAACCTGTTATATTTAGAATACAGCGTAACACAAAATTATACTTAGTAACAATTTCCCTCAAGATACACCAAGTAGATATTTTTCTTATAAACATCTTAAAAAGAGCAAACTTGACGGAGACGCGACGCAAACACAACCCGAAACCCTTGTTTACTTGGGCTCAGTACTTCAGCCCTAATACATCATTTAATAACAATTTTCATAATATATAAATCACTAACTTTTACACGCGACTTCGTCCTTGTTTTGAATGGAAAGTGGAAATAACTAAGACTTGTGATGATACATGACACTTTCTAAGTGGCCGAGGTAATTACGACCGCAAATATTTTGGGTTAAATTAAAATGATTATTGTAATGACATAACAGGCTTTTGACCCTTTAGACCGTCATGTCGCGTTGTTTGTGGGTTCGATTCACACTTGGTGTAATGAAATATTTAATATTTAGATTTCCTCACTCTGGTAAAGCGCAAACCTTAACACAGAGTGTACTGTAATTACTCTGCTATATAAACGTTGTACACAAAAAGGTAAGTTAAATACGTTTAGCATTGCAAAATTGTGAATACCACGCACTGCATATGTTATGAACAGGCGTGACGTACGAACAACAAAGGAGGTCCAGTCTTTTGTTAGTTTATCTGCATTAAAGGAATATTTTCTATGTTAATATGTATATATGCCGTCGTGGCGCAGCGGCACAAGGGTGTGACTGCGCGACAGTTGTAAGTTCGATCCCCACTCGACGAAATGAAATATTTATTGACATTTATATTTTCTAACGGAGTGTTACTAACCTGCTGTGTTCGAGGTACAGCGTGAAGCTGATTTATTTATTTATTTAGTTAGTATGTAATCGCAGGGTTGAGATAGGATCCGGGGATGAAGTAAAAGCACCGTATACAAAGTTTGAATGAACTCCATATACGTTTAGTATTATTTTTTTATAGCTTTACTATGTTTCCTGCATATAGGAAGAGGAGAGAGATATGCAGAGCCAACGGGACACTCCATTTTCCGCTGTCATTCCGACTTTGCGATAATTCGTGATCTAGAGCGGAATTCAACGTTGTCTTTTGCCAAAGTGAAAGAATATGCCACTGCGCCATACTGCCCTTTTTTAAATGTTATTCCATTAAAATATACAATAACTCTCATTATAGTAACAAATATTTTATGTAATAAAAATAAAACGATACTCATTGTGTGTGTGTGTGTGTTTTTTTGTTTGTACGTATGAATTTTTATGCAGTGAATAAAAAGATCTGATGGCTTTGAACGCCTGAACAGCAGTTTTCATAAATCATAGCCAAGGACCATACCAAACATGTTAACTTTCTAATAATAACTCGCAACACAATAAGCCTATCCATTTAGGAGCTACGATACCACAGACAGACATACTAACACACCGACATATAAACGAATCAAATTTAGAACGCCATTTGCGTTATGGATTAAATAAAAGATCTTAACTGTAACAATATTTGTGGCCAAACAAAGTACATAATTTGTTTCCATCACATTATGAAGTAAGGCTCGGAATTAAGCCTCTCAATTGTATAAATATTTTCATATCAAACAGAATTATCTCTATTGCGTCATAGATTATACAATGCCAATTATAGTAATCTGTAGCGTTTTTTTTTAAATTCTAATAAAAATTCAAGGCCATTTAGGCGCAGTGGAACAGCAACAATTGCAATGGTTGCAGATTTGATTATCAATGAAGTGCTTTTTTATTTCCGCTTTAGTAGACGAAGTGCGGTTTTGAGTTCAGCCACTCAGTGCAATGTAACACGCAGTAATCTTTCTATTTTTATTTCTTTCAATTTAGAAATTCTCTCATTTACAATTTTGTCAGAACCGCCGCCGTTGGGAATTATTATCAAAGTATATTTTCTATTATGTATGTATTTAATGCATTAATAAATATTCTCAGTATTTAAGAAAGAATAAAGTAGTTACTAAGGAGTTCTTTCTTAAATAACTTCACCTAAAATAATGACAAATTTGAAACTTCTTGAAGTGTCCTCAATGTTGTACGACAAGCATTACTTTGGCGTCTTGAAAATTTGGGTGGAACAAATACGAAAGTATATAAGTTGATATATTTTGGCGTAAATAAATATACTTAATTTTAATAGTCTATTGTAAAAAAATCATTGAGGCTATCGTGGTCCAGTGGCACAAGGGTGTGACTGTAAACTGGACAGTTGTGAGTTTGGTTCCTACTAGACGAAATAAAATATTTAATATTCTAGGTACCAGAGTAACCAGGCAATTTGCGTAGGTTCGATCCTTATTGGAGGATATTGTTATATACAATTATTTTATAATTTATTGTATTATTAATATATTTATTTATATTTCTTGAGGAGAAAATTTTAATTACAATTTAAATTATGTTAATTTCCGTAATCTGCTAAAATAAAACCCGACAATGAGTTCTGATGAAAATGACGTAAAGTAAAGAACAGAGGTAACATATAAACATTGGATTATTGAAAAAAAAAATCTTCACCTTGTATCCTGCACATAGCAGTTTAGACAGAGGGAGCAGTGGGGAGTACTGAATATCACGCTTTATCTTATTGCTCTAGAACAAGTAATTTAATTTCTATTTTCCTTGAGTGAAAATCGAACCCTCAACCGTCGGCCTTATAGTCAGCCCACACGTAAATGGTTAACAATACAAAAATCCAGAAACTATAGCATAGTTCTAAAGAGATTTAACCTTAATGCTATAAATATTTATTTGGACCACTTTCCCAGTAAAAGTTCATATTATAAATAGCTTTCCTCCCCATAGGTTAGCTTTTCTCTGACGTCATAAAACACACAGCCGCGTTCCGTGACGTCATCGTTGATGATGGGAGATTTTGATCCCTATTGATGAATGATTGAGAGTATGTAAAAGGGGCTTATGTGAATTCTTAGTTTCTTTACCAAATCATATTTTTCAACGTTTAAAACCGTTGAGAAGCGGAATAAACGCCGGGTTTTGTCTTGTTGCCAGAGCGAGGAATCGAATGATATCTCGAAATTTGGACGGAAAGTGGGCGTCTTTTGTTATCTATCTTAACACTAGGTTCTTCCTGCCTACCTTGCTATGGGTATGAGGGGTAAGGTGTGAAGCTAAAAAAAGCAATTGGCATACGTCACTTCTAACCCAGTTTTTGCTCTATTATAACCTACATAAAATCAAAACATAATTTTGAACTCTATTACCTTAAGTCAAAATTCAATATTCAGTAATATTTTTAAAAATATAAGTTTCGTTCAAATATAGACTTTATTAAAGAGATGTAAAATTGAATACGTATTTTGACAGCATTTGATAAAATCAATAGGAAGTAATGACGTCATGCCTGAACGTAAATGACGTCACAATATCGCGATGTAAAAGGGCAATGGGTGTAATATGTATATTTAAAGATTTATGTTTAGCTTCACACAGAAGGAATCTAGCGTCAAAACATTTCGTTCCTCGCTGTCCGTCAAATTTTCACCTTGTTAGTGGGCGGAACTCAACGCCGCGCTTTGTTTTCATAACAGAGTACATAATAGATAATCCATTTCCCCAAGTGGGGTTCAAAACCACAACCATCGCGCTTGTTAACACTATACCAACAAAATGTTTTGACTTGTAAAAGTGGCTTAGTAAGAGTGTCTTCACACTACGTGCTTTTGACTATCCTCCCATAGGTAAACAACATACAGCGTGACTCTATAAAAATTTTGAATCGATTACCTCCTCCTTTAATGAAATCGGTAAAAAAAACTACACCGAACTCTATTTAAGTAATAATAAAGTAACCCTATACATTAGTTGTAACGCATAAAATTTCATTAGAGATCGAATGAAAGACTCGTACATTCTTATAGAGCGGAGATACTTCCAAATAGTTTTATACCCACATTAAGTGGCGACGGGAATTGAACCCCGACCCCCGACCCCTCTTACTATTGAAGTTTATGGGGGCGCTGTTTTCGACAGTTCCCATGAGATTTGGGTGACCATGAACTACGAAAATATAGGACGATAAACAAAGTGAAATAATTTTATTAGAAATTAGAAGAATACGCGCTGAGAAGAATAGGCGAAAGAAGCTCAGCGAGACATTTTAAAAAAATATAGCTGCGCAATAGACTGCCGCGAGCATTTCATTCTCAATCCTTTGATATCTTTATAGGAAACTTTTAATTAGGACCACTTCATACAGTTTTTCTTGAGCAGAGGTTCAACGAAATTAAGTCTTAAGCTTTACAATATTACTATAAATATCAATTGGTCCCAGAATAGGATACGAACCTACAGCCATCACATTATCAAACATATATATAGATTTATGAAACATGAGTGAATGATAAGAGAGACAGAGGAAGACCTTGGTTGACTTCTAAAAACATAGTGTCTTTGATACTGGAGGAAGGTCAAATAAATATCATGAGAACGCCCTCCACATTATATGTGCGGGTTGATGACAGAGCACAAGGTGAAAGAGCTGAGCAGAGCAATAAAGCATGTAGCGAAAAAAAACCAAAATATACATTTAAAATTCTGCAAGAGGCCGTCGCGACACAACGTGTGGGTTCGGTCCCCACTCGAGAAGTGAAATATTTATTCACGTTTATTTACATTTCTTCGCTCTGGTCTTGAGGCAAAGCGCGGCGTTGCCGGCAAAATCGGCAGAATGTGGGGAACGGAGTGTCTTAACACTAGGTTTCGTCTGCCTACACTGTTGTGTGCGAGATACAGCGTGAAGCTGATTTAATTTATTTTAAATATTATGTACGAAATGGTCACCATACAAGGAAAATTGGCGTAAATCCGCCAACGAGTGCCGTCACAGCGGCGCGTACCCGGCGGACGACGGTTAGGTCGTTACGCCTTGCCGTATACGTACGAGTATACGATGTCACAGGGCAATACTATAGTAACTGCTCAACATGTATATTTTTGAAATCGTTTACTTCATTTTCCTATTTTAGTTTAAAAATTGTACCCCGCATATAACAGGGTGGGCTGAGGGTACCAAATGTTAAGATACTTATCCTAAGCATCGTCCAATCTTCGAGACATTGCATTGAGTTGAGTGGCATTCAAAGCCACGCTGTCTTGTTACCAGGCCCAGAAAATAAAACTAATTCATCATTACCAGTGATACCACCCTGGTACTTTTGGTGTTTTTAATTTGTTCTATGTGAAGATTGACACCTAACAAGGATCTATCATGTACGAGTATTTCTAAAGTATAATATTTTAAATTAAAAGATTTTATAATCTCATCACCTAAGAAAGAAAAGTGTACGCAATTGATTAAAATCGTCATTCTTAATGAAACCCAAAACCTTGATAGCGCCAAAGTACCGAAATTTTAATTTAATTACTTTGTAATGCGTTCTTAGTTTATTAAGATCAGTTTTAAAAAAAACAGCTTCGCGCTTATTTCCGCATGATAAGGTAGGCAAAGGGAATTTTGTGTTAAGACAATCCGTTCCCTGTTCTCCGCCCAATTTTCAACATAATGCGTATTGGGTGGCGGAGTGCACCAGAGCGAGGAAAACGACATGAAGTTCAAGACTCTTAGTGGAAATTGAACCAACAATCGTCGCAATAACAGTTAGACACTGCCGGTGCCTCACGATGGTCTCAGATTTAAAGTTATAACATTACTGAAAGAACCTGTAATCTTCTTCATTATTAAGAAATATATATTAATCTTTGTATTACATTGCGTTGAATGTAATGTGTGGTTCTGTGGATAGATTGAATTGTTGTATTCGTGATGACACAGCGTGCGATTGTAAACGCGAATGTTTTGAGTTTGATTCCCTCTCATAGCAAATGAA
>DWGR01004301.1:0-11258 GCA_018247715.1 Heliconius burneyi
CCGCGCCCTGCCCTCCTCACGCGCCCGCGCTCTACGACGGCAGGGATCAGGTGAGGACTAGTTATAGTATGAACGACGAGTCTTGGTGTTTTACACCAGAAGCTTGAAAAAGTCATAAAATTAAACTAGCGCAAACATCTACAAATAACTTAAAAGCGGCGACGACTCGTCAATATTACTGTACGCAGAACCCTTCGAAATTAGATTAACCTGGAACCTTTTATTATACAGTAAAAACTTGATTACCCGAACTAATTGTTGTCGTTAGTCATTCAGATAATGGAATGTTTGAAGAAAAGCTGATTTTGTTCGTATGTGGTGCAAAATTATTATGTCTATTGAAATCAACAAGTACATATCAACGAAAATCAACGTTAATTAAGTAATGTAAATTTTCCAACAAACGATTTATTCACATTTTTATGTAAATATAAATTTTCTTTGATTTCATAGATTGTAAATAATAATTATTGCAGTTGATAGTCCGGATATTGACGAATCCGTATAGCTGAGGGTCATCAAGTTTCTACTGAACTACTAGTTTCTACTCTTCTTCTTCTTCTTCTTCTAAGTTATTTTATATTATTCTTATCCAGTATTGTATTGTAATATTAAAACTATTAAAAAATTGTTATGTTGGTGTTAAAATGATAAATTATAATTATTGTGAGAATTATGTTTTATAATATCACAAAACCTGAAATAAGAGCTAAAGATATTATTTATGTTTTCAAATAGAAATTCAATTACGTTGTTATTACATATATTTTGAGGTATACCAATATTGTATAAGAGAATAACTAATGATTTACATTATTGTATAATAGAATAACTAATCATTATTATTATAGGTACTTTACTGGTCGGACTCGACGGACGAGATCGCGTTCGTGGTGCCGTCCGGTTACGAGGTCGGCGATGAAGAGATTACCGACGTTGATGGTTCCTGTCTCTCTACTAAGTAAGATTGCTTAATTGTATTTTATGCTAAGATAGTTACCATTTCTATGACCACACCCTATGGTATAATATCTATTAGTATTTGAGCTATTGAATACAAATATATTTGTAAATGTATTGGCGTTTTAACAGTTTTAACATACACTATTTATAAATTAGATTCACTACTGCAGTGTACTCATTGCAGTCTTTCTAACAACATGCATAATTGGTAACGTGACAATTATATCAAATGACTAAATAAAAAAAAAAATTAAACCACTTACAGCTGTACTTCAGACAAATCCTCCACTTCCTGGTGGGATGTGTCAAGCGGAAGCGGTGCTAGCGTAAATTACGAGCGAAGCGTAAGCGAGAGCGAACGAGGTGAACGACGAGCCAAAGAACAAGCGAGAGCACTTTCACTTGAACTTGACCGACCTGCTCCTACTGCGCCGCCGCCTTCGCAACCAAGTGGTCTTTCTGGTATGTTTTATTTTATTTATAAATCTTTATTTATATTTTTTGCCGTGTGTTCCCGGCTTAGAATAGGATCACTCTGTTACTGCTGGTGTGGTAAGAGACGACGAAAATATGAGTGGCGGAGTCACATCGCCAGCAGTGGCAACACGCATGCGTAGACTCGACCGGACCATTACCAACACCGCCATTTAAAACCGGCGTGAAGAAGTATCTTTATGCCACTGCGTTTCAAATTAGGTAATGCCGAGCTCCGGCGTCCAACCACCTCAAAAGCTGGCAACGCCCCAGTAGGTCCTCTGGTGTTACGCGGGGTCATGGGCGGCGGTGATCACTTACCATCAGGTGCCCCGTACGCTCGTTTCCCATGTCTTTTTCCATAAAAAAAAAAACCAGCGAAGCGTAAGGTAAGTAAGTGAAGAGCGAATGAGTAAGCGAGAGCGTCATCGCTAGAATCGAACCGACAGTACTAAAATATACTTCAAGATTTTCAAACGTCTATCAAA
The DNA here is from genome assembly GCA_018247715.1 of Heliconius burneyi. Lineage (NCBI taxonomy): Eukaryota > Metazoa > Arthropoda > Insecta > Lepidoptera > Nymphalidae > Heliconius > Heliconius burneyi. Next base: position 1,926 of record DWGR01004301.1, read on the forward strand.
AATCTATTTTTTTTTTGTTATTTCAGGCAGCGGCAGAAGGAACAGAGATTTCATGCCAAAGATTCTTATTATATGGTTGGAGGATTTTGAAGATCATCTTAATCTGCCTATTGGTAAATAGTGGTTAACAATATTTATATCAGTACTAATATACCATGTCTAACTTTCATTTCACTTTCTTCAGCTTTGTCCGCGTGGTCATTCATATAAAATATTTGGAAATGGACATGAATTATATTGGTACAAATTAAAATAAATGATAATTAACATATAAACATTTTTCCAATTTGCTGCAGTAGTTCCCGAGTTAAAAACATGACATAACTATATGGTAATAGTATATTATTTCATGCTTAAAATATAAAAATAAGTTGTTTACATTCTCTCTATATATGTATTTTCATTGAACACTACTATTTAATATGATTATCTGTCCACAGACGACCTTCTCCGCTACTGCGACACGGGCGTGCCCGACGCGGCGGGTGGCGCGCCGCGCTGCCACAGCACGCTGTGCGTGTCCGGCGTGCGGGGCGGGCTAGCGCGGGTTCGAGTGCGGGGCGGCGCGGGCGTGCTGGCGGACGGCGCGCTGGTGGCCCCGCGCCTACTGCCCGCCGCCTTGAGGCGCGCCGCGTGCTTCCTGGCCAGACGCGCGCGACTCAATACCGACTTGTGAGTACTTGCTATACGCAATACGCGTACGAAGGTGTGACGCTGAAAAACAAGCGCTGTCGTTTTTTCGATCGGTTATTTATTAATATGTTAACATTTATGAATTTATCAATTGTACATAAACCATTAGTAATTTCGTTATAAATAAATTAAAATTTCTACACTTTAATACACATTAATAGAAGAGGGAGGGTTAAAAGAATTAACCTCTTTATTTCTTTTAACCCTCTTTCAATTTTGTACTCATTTTGTATAATATTGGTATTATATTCACAGATACCAGCCGCCTCACGTCCGTAGACGCCATCTTATACAAGACATTGCACAACAATACAAAAAGGACCTAACCGAGCCCGAACTACTCGAATCGTTGTTTAAAGCACCTTGAATTTTTAAAACGAAATAACCAAGATACTTACCTATATTACTTATTAATAAAATTATTAGCATTAGGATTAGATGTGCATGCAACTAACGCCCAATATTAATCATCAATCTCCTATCTCCAGTTAATGTTAATCTTGGATTGTTCTACATTGCTATCCAATCTGAGATTGTAAAGAGATGAAAATAAGGTACTTAGATTGGTTATTGGCAAGCTAAACTCATAAAATAGATTACTATATCAAACTACGGTTGCAGTTTACGCATTAGGATTGATTACTGACATCGGCCGTAAGTCGATAATTTATAATAATTGTTAGTTCTTTTTTTAAATATTTTTTTAATGTCTAAAATAATACGGTATACAACTTTTATGCAATCGTTCTTGCTTACATTCTAAATTTGGATTACTTATTAAAAATCTCTTGTATGTGCGTACTAGATCAAGATCCCAGACGCCCCAGACCTACGTCATTTTAGAAATGCTGGAATTTTTAGCATCAATAGTTTGACTGAGTACGGTATGCTTACTCACTAACTTGAAAGTGGGAACCCTTCAGAGATAGCTCATACTAAAGGTACCAAAAAAACCTGCCAACCTATGTGAAAGCAGAAAGATCTTGGGCTATACCTGTTATATAAAAATTATCATAATTATGCTTTATTAAAAGCTTTACTCAATTTAACATTGTCCACACGTAATTATATTTTCTCTATTCAAATTGTTGTTATAGTTATTAAGATATAAAAATTTTAACGGGGCGAGAGAAAAAAATTGTATGTTTATATATTGTAAAGTTCTTGGGTACAATATCCTTTGCCTACTCGATGCGGGAAACTGACCCGACCCTGATGCTGGTGATAAATAAAATAGTGGACTGTATTTTGGTTATATGTTTTTACTTAACTACAGAGATAGTCGTTCCAAGAATGGTTTATTTATAGGTTGCACTTAAATTATTACGAAATTATTTTTTATTTCTAAATATTTTGTGTATGAATAGCACTTTAAAACATTACAATAGAATTACTTCTTTACTAAGTAAGAAAATAAAATTGAACATGTTTTAATATAGCTATAATGAATATGAATTTATTTATTCCATAGTAGTTAATCACATTTTAAGAAAATATTAGGCGTATCAAAAATATTTGAGATCTGTAACTTCTTGGTATTAATTAGTAATTATATTTCTAGATAATTTGTAATTTTAAGACTGAATTTATTTTTAGATATAATTCAAAGTTAATTTTTCAAAAATATATATTTATATAACATTCCAATGTAAGTATGGATTCTATACAGTGCAAAACACATGCTATGTACTTAACTATGTTCAGTATTAATAAATCTTTATTAACTATAAAAAAATATATTTAATTTCACTAAACATTTAACGAACATAATACAAGTAAACCTCAATAATAATTGTAATTAAGATATATATAAAAGTATTATTTGGTTAGGACTTAAAAATGTGTTTCTTTTTCAAAAAGGACTTAATCATTTCTATAATTATTACATTATTAGTTTCATTGCGATAAAATATTGATTACTTTGAAACCATAATCTATTAAGAAAAAAGTCTATGGAAATTTTATACATTTTTGGAAATAATCTTCTTTCCTTCTTTTATCATTGATTTCCACGACTTTGAAATAGAGAAGCCATACCATGATCGAAGGATTCTTCATTATAACTGCAAGCCTATGTAATATTCAAATATAACAAAATGCGAACATTAAAAGGTTGGTCATAAATAATTATCAGTAATTAGTTTTAATTTAATATTTCACCATCCAAAACATATAAGCTGCCTAAAGGAAGGTTTAAGCTTTAAAACATTATTAAAATTAAAGGCACAATAAAAATACTTGTATGCTTATTATACATGTATAATAATTTTCATAGCTTCACCAGTGGCAGCATATTCTAAAGCCTCCTTAGACTTTTCCAATGGGAAATGATGTGTTATGAAGGACTTGAGATTTATGGCTCCACTCGCTATTGCCGCCAGCGCTACCGGATACCTAGAAATAATTAATATACTTTGAATTTTACTTATCGTAACTAATCAATATATAATGTGTCTTTCGTGCATTCACGCTATTGTGTTGCATTTGTGTTTTACTATCTTTCGAAACGCCATAGAGTAAGAACTGAACTGAACTGTTTTACTATCTGCCAATGATGGTTATGAGTGCAAATTCAACTTTGGAGATTACTTATTTGTAAAATATTTTCTTTTATTTTGATAGAATGCTTAGAATAGAATAACATATATTAATATACGACCACTCCTGAGGTAGTCCAAAAAGCAAAACATAAAAATGAAAAGTATTTACGAATTGAGCAATCTGTATGCCCCTCGGACGTCCACTTCTCTTAACATTGCGTTGCTCAGCGGGACGCGCGCGTACTCTTCGCCGATACCGACCACCAATACCGTGCCGCCGGAACGAGTCACCTATACGTATAATTAGTAATTAATGATTTAAATAACGAAATTTCTTTAATTTTTTTTTCATATAATGTTTTATTTTGCTCTTTGAGTAGATTAACTCTTTTCTAATACCTCAGGAGATTTTTTTTTTGATATGGAAAAAGACAACGCAAACGAGCGTTTGGGCTGATAGGTAGTGCTCACCGCCACCCCCACCGACCCCACCAGAGGCGCTACAAGTGCGTTGTCGGCCTAAAACTTCACGAGTACCAGCCTAAATTTAAGATTTACTTACACCTTACTTGAATCCAATACAGGTCATATTGGTGTAGTGGGACCACGCTCGCTTATGTAGAGGTCGTCAATAAAACCGACCATTGAACTATTTTCATTCTCTTGCTCTCATACAGCAGTAGCAGCAGCAACCAACAATGACGACTATTAAACATTATCCGATATTTTTTTGTTTTTCTCTTTATTTATTATATATAAAGTAGTAAATAGAAAGTTTTATTTACCATCATAGCCACACTCTGGCTGGACTCATACCCACACGCATCTATGGCCACGTGAGGGGAGGTTCCCAACATTTTTGTGATTTCTTTCACAATATCTTCGTTCTTATCATCTGGTTTCACGAGCAACGTGTAGTCAGCAACTAATTCCTTTGCTATTTTTAGTCGAGATTCAACAACATCTGGACAGTTTAAAATTATACTTTTTAGTAAAACACATCAAAAATTTAACAGGACATTTTTTATGTTTTCTATAAAGTTTTTCTTGAACGTAGCGGGACATTATATGTTTTCTAAAAAGTTTTTTCTTTTCTAAAGGTGGTGAACATAACGTTTAATAAAAATATAAAACAGTTTAAAATGATGTTTTAATTTACAAATAATATTTTACATACATTACTTAAATAAAATACGATAAATAAAGGGAATCGAATAAATTATTGATTAAAATAAGGATACAAGTCAGTAACACGAAAATATACAGAACGCTCACTGGTATTGAGTTTCTCAGAGACAAATACTTTATCTCAAATAAAATACCTGATATCATTATTTTATAACAAAACAACCTAAATATGAACAATATAAAATACTACCAGTCATAAGTATCTTGGACACCCCCATAGCCCGCGCCGTGAGCGCGCACAGCACGCCTATGGGCCCCGCGCCGAGCACGACCAGCACATTGCCAAGGCGGACGTTTGCGCGGCTGCACGCGTGGATCGCAATGGCCAGTGGCTGTACTGCGGCACCTTCTTCTAGTGTTACGTTGTCTGGGATTCTGTGGGTGTTTGGGATTTCATTATTGTTATTATAAAAATTGATTTAGGTACGTATTTTTAGGACTAATCTTGCCCAAACTAATTCTCTTCTTCTTCTTTAATCTTCTCTCTCATAGTGTAAGGGTAGATCGCGCTCATCTAGCAAGTACTGTCTGAAATATGGATGTTGGTTGACGAGGCTTTATACCATGCTCAGTTTATCTATTCGAGAAACTTCTTTAGTGTATATATTATTATAAACATATTTTTTTAATATTTGCTCCAAGTAAAATTTTTAATTATTTTTAATATTTATAAGTTTATGTGTATGTACTTGGAAAATATACCTATGATAAAAAGTTATTTAACATGTGACAGAATCCAAAACAAGGATTTAAAAAAAACTTGTAGGTTTGTCTGTTTGTTTACGCTTATCTCAGAAACAGCTTAACCGATTCAAATGTGCTATTTCTTATTGTATTTTGGCAAGGTTCCATTTCAGTTCATGTTGTATACAGGGTGGAAGTGTCAACGACACATTAAATGAAACCACAGTTTTAGCTACTCATGAAAGCCTACAAATAAAAGACTTTTTTTTCTCAAAAATGAAAAAGTTGTTTATTTTCAAACAAAATAAATAGTAAACTTATCGTTCTAAACGTCGACTCACCCACACAATCTATCAAAGCTATCAAAGGGACACCACCGCACACTTATTCCGAAATCGAGTCATAAATATTGGCGATAAAGCTCAAAGTTGCTTAACCTTTAGTAGTATTTTTGTAGTAGTAAGTGTTTACGTTATTGGTATCTATGCGTAATTACGTCACACAAAATACCAGTTATGGATAAAAATCGTAAAACGAAAAAAAAAAATTACGTCCAAACCGTTGAAGCATCTTGATTCATTTCTTTAAGTATGGGTTTGAAATATTGTACCCTATATGGTGTTTTCGTAAATGATTCGCTGACACTTCCACCCTGTATATTGAAGTTAATTTAACATAAATAATAAATAAACATACTTATGGCAAAAATCAGCGACATGCTTATAATAATTGCAAATGTTTCCCGAGGTATCCCCAGTGGAGCAGTAGCTAGGTTTCACACACAGATTGTATCTGCCTTGCTTGCAGAGGTCGCAGCTTCGACACGGCTGAGTGGGCTCTATCGCTACACGGTCCCCTACCGCCACGTTTCTTACTTTGCTACCTACCTATATTATCATAGGTTTCACTAGTAAATTAATCCATATTCATAGAAAATATTATATTTAACATTATGTAGATATAAGTTTCGAAAAATAGTTTCGATTACGCGGCGGTTGTGGGTTCGATCTCCACTAGAGGAAATGAATTATTATTTCATGTAGCTGTTTTTTTTTAAGTACAGCAGAAAATTAAAAAAAGTCATAGTAATTTCATTCAGATAATATATTATGTACCTACAATTGAATTACGTAAAGTTCGAATCGTATCAAATTATCTTTGTATTGCAAGAAAGTTGTCTTTCGAAGGTAAACATTTTAAAAAATATGAAAATTACTGGTTTCTCGTACCTGGACCACTGTCCCAGCGCCTTCGTGGCCCATAATAATGGGCTCACTCAGAACCTCCAATCCACATTTTCCACTAGAATACAGCTTTACATCAGAGCCGCAGATTCCGATACATTCCATTTTTATTAGTACCTCTGCAAATGTCGTTATTTTTAATTTTTATTTTATAATTTTATTTTTACACAGATGACTGACAAGGCTATTATATTTTGCAAAGTCAAAATAAATATATTACTTGTTATCTATATATATAAAAGGACATGTACTGTCTGAGGTAAGACGCACGCACAGCCGTAACCGCTGTGCGTAGAAACGTGAAATTTGGACATATATTTATTTTTATAATCTGGACATCCAAGAAGAAGGGATTTTGGATGTTTGGAAAACAAAACGGTTCAGTTAAATCGAAACCGATTTTTATAAAATTTTAAATTCAGACTTCTAAATATATTTCGTTGAACTTGTGTTTCATGGTTTTTAGGGGGTGCCCTAAGGGTACTAATAAAGGGTTGAAAGTTTGTTTGGAAAAATCTTTAAATTGGCACTGATTCTTATTAAATTTTAAATTCAGACTCTTAAAAATTGAACATGTGTTTCACGGTTTATTAGAATTCACCCCTAAGGCTAATGCGGTCTGCGCGCGTCCACTGTTTTTATAATACAATAACATACCTATGTATTATTATATTTAACATATTATTTACTAAAATATTTAATTAATATTTTCGATGTCGCAAAGCGCGGGGGTGAGTTCTGTCATTCAACATTGCCTTCAGAAATCGGCCTAAAGTGGAGATCGTGTAAAGTGTCTTAACTTGTGAGTATATGGAGTGTGCGGGATACAGTGTAAAGCAGAAAAAAAATATATTTACCATATTCATTAATAACTGGCATAGGCCATTTCACCTGAAACAAATATTGTGACATTTAAATTTAATTTTACAAAGTAGGTATTCAACTAATCTGTATAATAATGTCATACATGGGAACTAAATTAACATTTTTTAAGACTTTTCTTTAATAAAAAATATATAATAATTTTGATGTTATATACATTACAAATTACAATAATAAATTGAAGGAAAATACATTTACTCACGACCCGCAAATCTTTAGGTCCGTACAAAACGGCCGCGTGGTTTTCCATTGTGTGTCCCAAAAAAACTGAATGTTTTATGTTATTTAGTTATAATTGTATTTCGTTACTTATTCAAAATAATATGATAATTTTAGTGTAAACATTGATAGCGTTGTTGATATAGAATATATAAACAGGTTATTTGAAGTAACACATAAAACAATAGTAATAATTTTATGGCTGTACTCGTAATTAATTTTGAAACATGTGTTACTTGCACTTACTTTTATCTTATGTGTAATCATGATAAACAACTTAACACCATCATCGTATTTGATTAATTTCTTTCATTTTAGACTAAAATATTTAAAATTTGCATGCATTATACGGGTTTTTACTTGCTTTATGTTTAATACTCTTTCTGGAGAGAGAAGGAAAGTAAGCTAGAGAGAACCAACCAACTCACTAAGTGTCAAAACGAGCGCGCAGATTTTTACTCCAATCCCCTCATTATCGTGCAAGTACGCTTGTACAAGTAAGAGTGTAAGTACGCTCCACATCCACACCCGCTTCTTCGACGCCCTCGTAGTGTCCTTCTTGATACTGACCAATCACGATTCTTCTTGATCCAATCACAGTCGCAAACGCCCAATACATAGGCAGGATTCATTCCTCAGCCTGACGATAGACTCTCCGCCTCCGTAATAGGCGACGAAGCCAGCCCTATCTCATGGTAGGGCATTCCCCTGTGATCGCTCTTCCTCTCACAAACGTCCATCACAGCTCATATTTAGCCGTGTGTTCCCGGCTTAGAATAGGATCACCCTGGTACTGGTGGTGTCGTAAGAGGCGACTATATTACGAGTGGGAGAGTCACGCCGCCAGCAATGGCGACACGCATGGGCAGACTCGACCGGATAATTACCACCCCCGGCATTTAAAACCGGCGTGAAGTAGTGGCTTCATGCCACTGCGTTTCGCATTAGGTAATGCCGGGCTCCGGGGCCCAGCCACCCCAAAAGCTGGCAACGCACCAGTAGCTCCTCTGGTGTTACGCGGTATCGTGGGCGGCGGTGATCACTTCCTATCAGGTGACCCGTACGCTCGTTTGCCATGCTTTTACCATAAAAAAAATATACATTTCATCTTCAGGGCGAGCTAGACTCGCCCCTCCCCACCCTGTGACGGTGTAAAAACCATTCCATCCCAGGAATTTAGGCCTCTCGAAAAAAAGACATTTCGTTTTCGCCTATTCGACTATTTCGACTATTTCATATGTAACCATTCCCCTGAATCTACACTTAATCTTATTAGACAAAGGTAATTTTTTATAAATTCCTTTTTTATTCAGCTTCACGCTATATCCCGCACATACAAGGGGGCACAAATGTGTGACTGTAAACGGCCAACGGGGTTCGAATCGAATACAATTATTATTATTTTGTTTTCACAAAAATGAAAAAGTTTTTCTTTTAAACAAAATGAATAATAAAATAATCGTTGTAAAATAAAACGCCATTCAACAAGAAAGACGCAAACAGACATAAAGCTATCAAAGGCACACCGCCGCACACACCTCATTCCGAAATCGAGTCGTAGGTATTGGCGGCAAAGTTGTTTAACCTTTACTAGTATTTTTGTAGTAGTATGTGTAAACGTTTTTGCGTAATGCGTAACTGCGTCACACGTAATACGGAAGGAAGGCTTGCCCGTAGAGACCCCTGCCAGCCCTTACGAGGGCTGCAACATTCCATTCGCCCCGAGCACTGATAGGGCGTCTCCCCAAGGCGACGCGCACCAGTGCGTCCCCGCTGGTATGTCGAGCGGCGATGAACGCGGCGTTGGGGACCTCCACCCAACACGCCATGTCTGGTACGGCGGGAGGTGGAGGACGGAGCTACAAATAGCTACGTGGTATGTA
>DWGR01004302.1:0-11258 GCA_018247715.1 Heliconius burneyi
ATCATTTGATCCAATCTTTGGCTCCGTTCCAAACGAACGCTTAAACATCCTCAAATAGTTGATGAACTTCGATGCTCCTTGTAATTCTATAAAGCTTTGATCCTTTTTGGTAAGAATAAATTTCTTTGGATTTCAACAGAATTTAAATTTCAAAGATATTTATTTACAGAATTTCCTTATGGTCATTCAACTGTAAATAAGTAAGGGATCAAATGGCTACTTTCATTTGGGGAAAATATATAAATACACTAAAGTAAATATTTATAAAAGCTGTGAGATATATTCAATAAGGCCGTCGTGGCGCAGCGGCACAAGGGTGTGACTGTAATGTGACGGTTGTGAGTTCAATCCCCACTCGAGGAAGTGAAATATTTATTTACGTTGATATTTCCATTTCTTCGCTCTGGTGTCGAGGTAAAGCGCGGCGTTGAGTTCTGCCACTCAACACCCATGCCTCCAGAATTCGGCAGAAAGTGGGAAACAGAGTGTCTTAACACTAGGTTCCCTCTGCCAATAAATTTAATATATAACTTTACAATTTGAGCCATGAGTTTCTGTTCAACCAAACAAACAGCTTTACCTATAATATTAATAATTATAAATTAGTATAACATACTTCTTAAGCATATTTAGTTCAGCCAGTGAGACTGTTAATCTTCTTTATACATGTTATTTCATCTAATATGCCATACATCATGAGAATTGGTAGGCGATCAGTAATCGAAACAGAGACGTGGTAACTGAGTGACTGTCAAGATTAGTTTTGATTCATAGCTTAGTTGAATTCAAATATAAGCCTTATTTAATGGAAATAAATGCAGAAATGGATTGCATGAATCTATTGGCAGGTTACTATCTGTAGGCCGTATTATAATACAATACACTATATATAAAGCTTGTATATTTCGAACATTATGTGTTAAACAATTTTCACACTTATGGCAATAAGAATATGGGAGTAATTTCCTATAAACGTGTCGAAGCTACAACTTCTGTATCTTGAGACTCGTATCGGATGTATCTGGGGCTTAGTTTGATTTATAGTAGAATATATCTTTAGTATTCTACTCCACGTTTTCGTCGTTTTCTTTGACATTTTTAGGTTGGTATACATATTTATTTTGTGGATTTTATTGTTGATATCATTTTGTTCATAAGTGCTAATAATATATATTTTTTTTAGAAAGATTATGTTAATTAAAAACAGTTTAATAGATTGAAAGTCAAGTAAATTCCCAGAATCAATAAATCAGATTCAAGTCATCATTTCATAAAAATAAAAAAAAATACTATAAATATACCTATGTACGTAATGTGATGCAAATTAAATATGCATCAATCTTAAATAATTCATAGAAGGGTTACAATGTAATGAAATGAGTAGAGGGAGGCTCGTTCAGACATCGTATAGACCTCTAGTCTGATGATATAAATGCATAGCCCCATTTACCGGGACAAAAAAGAGAGGTAATGTATATATAAGGATAGAATCTTAATATATAATATTTGAATAACTATTTAAAAAACTTGCTTTTGCTTTGCCCCAATCAGGATGTTGGAAGAATTATTATTTTACATTCATCCTCCAGTCCGCTCGACGGCCGCAAGCCGAGGTTCGAGTCCCGCAGGGGACGCCCTTACAGTCGTCGACTTCCTCACAGGCAGCCACTTAGTGCTAGCATTTCTTCAGGGACAGAGTACCGTCTTCCCTACCCAACCGGTGTCGCTGTAAAGGCCAATAGGACTAACAGCATTAACCTCATGTTGGAAAAAAACATTCATCTTAAAAATATTTATGTCTCTATTTATCCCCACAAAATAGGAAACCATAAAAAATAAAGCTGAAGCATTATAACGATTTGGATTTACAAAAACGGAACTAATTATTTTTTTCACTGTCGGTCGCAATACGCAGGCGCAGTCAGTGCACCGTGGAGACTGCCTTTTACTACCGTCTGCAGCTCGTACTAAGAGTGTACGATATTGTCTAGTAACTCTACTGTTGTTACTGTAGGAAGCACGCGATTATAGTATAGAAAATTGTCCTTATTATTGTTATACATTTTTTGTTTTGGTTAAGTAAGTTTAAAACCTAGAGGGTACAACTTTAAATTAAAAAAAAAATAGATTTTTTTTTAGCTTAACGCTGTATGCCGCACGTAACATGATAGGCAGAGGATACCTGGAAACTTTTGGTTAGGCACATCGCGAACACACACACACATGCGTGTTGAGTGGCGGAACCCAACCCCGCGTCTTGCGTCGTTACCAGGGTGAGGAAATGAAAATATACAATATCTTATTCCCCCGAGTGTGAATCAAACCCATTACAGTCGCAATAATACGAAATTATTCCATTTATATTTATATCCAATCCTATCATTTATTGTCCCATAAATACGTGTCTTTAGGCTCTCTATACAAATAAGCATATTAATAGTAAGTAGATAAACATTATTTACTCGTTCGCTAGCGAATTCTAAAAAGCCCATGGTAGAGCCACAGACAGAGATATAGAATGATATGGATAAATACAACCTCTTTTATAGCTTGAAACGTCATCAAAGTTTTTTGTTCCATTTTCATATACTATTTAGTTGCTCATGCTTACCGAGTCGTTATAAGTAAATAGCTCGCATAAATACATTTCTCGCTATTCTAAAGATGATGTTTTAAAATATACATGTCGTCGCCCCCAACTTTGTTGCAAAATTAAAACGCTTTTTCGCTTTCCAGTAGGAATTTCGAGATATGGTCTCTAAGTGCTCCCCCACACTCCTTAACCTACCTACATGGCAAATTTAATTTTTTTAAGTCCAATAGAATAGGATCACTCTGGTACTGGCAGTGTCTTAAGAGGCGACTAAAGTACGAGTGGGAGAGTCACGTCGCCAGCAATGGCAACACGCATGGGCAGACTCGACCGGATCATAACCACCCCCGGCATTTAAAACCGGCGTGAAGTAGTGGCTTTATGCCACTGCATTTCGCATTACGTAATGCTGGGCTCCGGCGCCCAACCACGTCAAAAGCTGGCAACGCACCTGTAGCTCCTCTGGTGTTGCGCGGTGTCGTGGGCGGCGGTGATCACTTACCATTAGGTGACCCGTACGCTCGTTTGCCACGTCTTTTTCCATAAAAAAAAATGAAAAAAAAAATACAAAAATGTACATAACGAAAAAAACGAAAAGCGGAGTTAGCAGATTTACACTATGTGTCACACAAATATGTACCTACTAGTCTTTTTCATCTTATTTTTTTAAGAAGAAAGCTTTCAGAGACAAAAACCTAGAACAATCTGGCACATTCTTAAATATTCTACAAGGGACATTTTAAGGATGCGAGTAACACAAAAAGGAGCGTCTTATTATTTTTTCCTTAAAGAAGACTTGTATTCGTACATGTTTTTAGAAACCGGTTGATATTTTAAAATGGAAAAAGCTACAAGAAAAAAAAATTTTAAAGTCAATCCCTACTTAGATCAAAAAATCAACAATAAGACATTTTCTTAAAGATTTTTTCTTATAATGTACACGCGGTAGGTAAAACTAAATTTAGATATAGCTAAATATGTTATGTCCCTCATCATAGTATAACATACAACTAAAATCAATTATTTAAGTGTCACTGCTTTAAAATTTAAACAAAAACGTATAGTAACATCGAGATTCATCTACATTCTACTATAGCTGAAATTGTTAATAAAATTATAATACATTTATATTTATAGAAATTATTTCACACTTTTTGAAGACTCTCCTCCTTGTACCAACTCCACAGCTTTAGCCCCCATCGCTCAACCCCAAGTTCAGTCATGCGGCTTTAAGCACTAGACAAGTTTTAATATGTCTGAGGAATTACTACAAAATAATATGCAATGGTATGAAGAAAATTATAGCTGGAAATATATTTTTGAATAGAAACTTCATATTTGATTTTTGATATAATTATTATATACTACTATACTATTTTTTAAACGCGTCTTCGCCCGTGTTGTCAAATGGAAATAACTGAAAGTACTCTCAATTGTTTTCTTTTGTTACTACTCTTAGTTTTAAACTAAGAGTAACATCAACAAATTTATCTTTAACGATAAAACTGATGATTATAAATAAATAATGCAAGCAGCAATTCAGCGGCACAAGGGTGTGACTGCAACGCGTCGGTTGTGGATTCGATTCCCACTCGAGGAAGTGAAATATTTATTAACGTTTATATTTCCATTTCTTCGCTCTGGTGTCAAGGTAAAGTGCGGCGTTGAGTTCTGCCACTCAACATGCTATGCCTCCAGAATTCGACAGAAAGTGAGGAACGGAGTGTCTTAACGGATTCTTGTGCGGGATACAGCTGATTTATTTATTTTAAGAATATATAGCTTTCACAGCTCTCACTCTTCAAATTTTCTAACTAGCAAATTTCATAATTTGATTGTGAACAATAGTTAAAATTTCTGCGGAATTTTAAGAACACTGTCTTAACACTAGGTTCCCTCAGCCTAACCTGCTTTATGCGAGATAGAGCGTGAATCAGAACAATGGTTAGAGATAACTATTTAAAGTTACCTATAGCACTCGTTTAAGGGAACAATGATACAACTTGCATCTTTTTTGGATCAAAATTGCTATCTTAACATAATTACACGTCAATGTACTTTATAAGGCTTTACAAAGACAAATATGGCAAGTTGCTAGACGAGCTCTTATGTAAATGTTTATATGGTTTTATTAGTTCAAGTAAGTTGAAACCATCGTAGCGCAGAGGTAAGTCCGACTCTGACACGATAGTCGTGGGTTTGATTCTCACACTGGGTATTAATTTTTTTTTCTCACTTTGGTGACCAAATGCGACATTGAGATTTTAACTTTCGGCACGGAATAAAGAGTCAAGATCCATTTAATTTTTCCGGGATCCTAATGGGTCTCGAATGTTCGATTCCCATGAACTATTGCGCGTTTTTTTTATTTTTAGTTCAATCTAGTCAGGTCTCTGGTTTTGTTATCATTTTTAATAATACAATATTACGTTGATTATAATCATGTTATATCTTTTTGAAATACTTGTGTCAAGCAAGCTCTTTCATTTAATATCCATATAGTAAGTAGGTGGGTATTCGATTTTTTTTTTTCACTACGTACAATGGCTTTGCATATCTGCCATGCTTATTTTTATCAATGTCACCTATCCAAGAACACTTGGACTGCTAAATCGAATCTAATGACATGTAACAACGTTCAGCGATTCTGGATTATGAGGTAATTTAGAATATACATACATACAAGATACGCCCGGAAAACATAACCCTTTCTTTACAATACGGTAAAAAAAGAAATAATAAAATCTAAAGATTGTATACACTACAGTATATGACATAAACATAACTAAAAATGTCCTTCGCGTATTGAAATAAATCGCGAATACAAAGACACACACGTGACTCATAAGTATCTAAGCATATGGTTAACACGTGGTTTCAAATGGGGATGGACTCAATGGAATGGGATGGAATAATATAATCTACTTATGAACTATAATATAATGGAATATAATAAAATTTCCATATCTATTTATATAGTGAAGCCATTGTGCAAACGCTACGCTTGTGGGTTCGTTTCCCATTCGTTCTGATAAAACAAAGCGACACTGAAGTTCTCTATGCAATATTGCGAATTATTAATGCTGAAAGTGGGGAAACTGAGTTTTTATTTAATAAAGAAGAAGTTCTTAATTTATGGCGCATCGAGCGTGCCTAACGGGAATCTGAAGAACTACCAGTTCGAACTCAAAAACTTTTTTATGATGAATAGTGTCTACAGTTACCGAGATAGGTTATATAGCCCCAAAAATCTCGTGATGGAATATTCCATCACGATACTCGTTCCAACTTCTCATATCTCTTCTCATTACTTATCATTATTAGTTGTTAGTTGCAAGAAATATTTAATTTACTATAATTTATACTTATTACCTTGAACATTTCAGAGAAATCCTTAATAAATGCATAATAAGGAAACCTAAATATCCTCAACTATTAAAGAAAAACGTAATGTTTCCTAAGTTAAAATGCAAATGTGGAAGCGAGATATGATTTACACGTCCGAAGCGAGTTCCGTCTAACAAAACATGCAAGGTCGGCATAATTAAATTAGCGAAGTTAACGTAATAATTAGTTAATAATTTGAACGATGTATCATTAATAAGGTATGTATATAAGCGCGATGGACGTGGGTTCGATCCCCATTCGGTGTATACCTACACTGGGTTTCTTATACTTACCCAGCTATGGGAGAAACGCTTAAAGTTGTGAATGGAAAAACAGATAATGAGATTTTTTTTAATGGGAAATGAGGGTGGCATAAAAATAATATTATTTAGGAAGTTGTTTGTACATAATTATCGTTTTAATAAATAACCTTCCTTTTCCTCTTCCCTTCCCTTCATTTAATTATTTAAATTAACGAATAGTAGGTATAACTGTATGTAATAACTGAACAGCAAGACATACAAAAGAGTAACATTTTCGAGTCTATTAAATAGGTCAGTTCGACATTATAGACTATTAAGTTCCATGGAAAATAACAATAGAAGACAGTAAAAGGCAAGCCTTGAAACTTTATTGAGAAGTGTCAGCTTTTCTTTGAAAATGTACATATTATGCCAACAGAATATACATATTCATTGAATATAATTAATTAATACTTACATTTACACTCAGAGACGTCAAATAATATTTAATTACCATTAAATTGGTAAAAATTGTGTATTTGATGATACGACATGATAAGACTTCAAATATCTTCTAGCAGTAATAGGCATGCTAATTAGTGTTTAGGAAATCGATAGGTTTTTGGTTCGATCCCCATATTAAAGTAGTAATATCTTCTGTGTCTAATAATAAATCTACTTCAGTGCGTACTTAAAAGCAAACATATGAGTATGTTTACCAGAAAATCACATAGTAAGAAGTACATAAATTGTTTTATTTCCATTTATTTAATTCAATAGAGATATAATGCAACAAAAAAATAATTTATATTAGAAAAGGTCGTCGAATTGTTGTGAGTTCGATTCCCATTTATGCCGCCGATATATTATTTTGATTTCCTCGCTCTGGTAAAAAGAGTTGAGTCTCTCCACTACGTCTCAAAAATTGGGCTGAAACCCCAACCCCTTGGGGTGGAGTATCATAGGACCTGGTTCCCTCTACCTACCCGGGATACAGTATTGGAATCTAATACCAATAGAAGACCTAATAAAATACCACAAAAAGCAGATTCTCATCCAGATACATATATCCACCATAATATAACTCCATAACAGGTATTTAGAAAACGACACCGCATCTCCGTATCGGTGGGCTATGGGAATGGGAAAATTTACGGAAGAGATTCACACGTGTAAATAAGTAACAGTTATAGTATGTACATATGCTTTTTGCTGAACAGTTTCACCTACTTACGCGGAAATCAATGGCTTCGAGCTCAATAAATACAAAGGTATTGCATTCATTTAAACGATTGTATGAAAGTTTTATGACAATAATTTTATAATAGTTACTTGGGCTTTAAGAAGAGAGAACGAGAGTATCGAGACACTCTGCTCTTTGTTTTCAGACTAAATTTGGAGAAGCACATTTTTTAATCCTTTCAGTTTTTTCAGGAAAACATTGCCAAATTTTTATAATTTTAATTGTAATAAATAATAACAAACTCGTGTTCTTACTATAACTTTATAAAGCTGGCATGGCGCAGCAGCACAAGGGTGTGACTGTAACGCGACGGTTGTGGGTTCGATCCCCACTCGAGGAAGCGAAATATTTATTTACGTTCATATTTCCATTTCTTCGCTCTGCTGTCGAGGCAAAAGCGCGGCGTTGAGTTCTGCCACTCAACACGCAACGCCTCTAGAATTCGGCAGAAAGTGGGGACCGGAGTGTCTTAACACTAGGTTCCCTCTGCCTGCCCTGCTGCGTGCGAGATACAGTGTGAAGCTGATTTAAATTAATTTAATTTTAATTAATACAATACCTCGACAATGTAACTATACAATACCTTGGGCGTCCAGGCGATGTGTGATATAGTATAACTGTTATTGTCCATTACATACTTTAGCTGGGTAATGAATTTCATGCCTCTGAATTGGCACCCACAACTATTGCGTTAATAGGCAGAATTTGTTCCACTGTGCATGATGGCTCGATGGCTCTAATACTACTACCATTTAAGCTCTTAATAGTTCAAGATCCTTTGAAGTCGATGCATATTAGTCTACTTCTTCAAAAGTCTAGAAACTTGGGTCCGTTAGGTTTTATGGTCGAGGTACATATTTATAATTTATGACTTTTATTAATATAAGAAGATAAGAATTTACTTTAATAATCCAAAAAGTTATTATTTGATAAAAGAAGAACGGCGACTCTAATTATTTGTTTTGGTGCTCTTGTTTCTCTCATTAAAAAATAAGAAATGAAATTGTCATAGCATTCAAAACAAAAAAAAATATACATGTTTTTACTAATCTCTCTTTCAAATTATGTATTGCCAAAGAACATCATATCGATTAAGAGATGTGAAGTTATCAGGCATATATATTCCTCTCATACGATTTACCACTTAACCCAGATGTTTTGGACCTTCGAATATTTTTTTAACATTAAACAGAACATAAGCAAACTTTAATGTATACATATTAAACCATTACAACTATCATTACTTACTATTACTATTTAAGTAGGATCCTGGCATTCAGAAACTCCTCATATTCCGCCAAATTTTGGATATATTACGTATCGAATGGCTGAGCTGAACGCCGCGCTTTTGTCTCGCCACCAGAACGAGGAAATGAAAATATTCAATATACATATAGTGGAATCGAACTTGCAACCTATCGCGTTTACAGTCACACATTTGTGCCACTGCGCCACAACGACAATCATTTAGCAACTAGCACAAAAGAGACAAAATAATTAATTCTAAATGCCTCATGTTATATAATACAGCTATATATATGCTTATTATATACAAATGCTTATTGAAACACATCATATGCATAAATAATTACATTATGCGCTATGGAATCACGCGAACAAAAGTCACGTGTCAGCCGATTTCATCATCATTCAAACAATTTCAACGCGTCATTTCACTTGTGATGCCAGCTATACGAGTATATTGTTAACAATTGTTTTACTTCTATGGAATGGAAAATCTCGTATCAAACCCTATAGTGCAGCCAACACCATAACAAAGCCATTATTTTATATAAAACATCTCGAATATTCAAACAATAAAATAAGTTGATTCATTCGTGCTTAGCATCGCTCATAAACAATAAGAAATATAACAAAAAAAACTGCTTTAATAATTTTTAAATGAAATAAAAATATGGACTATACTAATATAATCTCAGGATCTTCTGGTTCGACGTGAAACATATTTTTGTGTTGCATAGTCCACCTATCGAGGAACGCTATCATGTAAATTTAAGTCTCGATGGAGACCACTATTCCTGCGGTCAGACCCCGGTCACTTCGAATGTTTATATATACAACTCTTAGTTTTTAATATACAATTCTTTTCAGCTGCACTCTGTAACCTGCGGAAATCAACGCCGCTCTTTGCCTTAACATCAGAGCGAAAAAATGGAAATAAATTAAAAAATCCTCTAAAGGAATAACACACAGCACAAGCGCGTGCACCATGAATGACACATGAATTTCCACGACCACATACATATATTTAAATTATTATAAAAATGTAATGTGAAATATAAGAAAAAAATAAGCAGATTAAATAAGATCTACTCGACACGCGCGTTGTTCTTCATTAAAGGATTCCGTGGCTTATCTTCGTGGCTATCCCACCATCCAGATCCTGATCGAATCTGTATGGGACCACCTTACTAGCATCCCTTTATCGATTGATACTAAAAGATAATAGAATTTCTTCTCAAGTACGGGAACAGAGGAATTCTATACAAATTATTAAGAAAATTGTGCACTAGTAAAATAAATATATTTTGATTAAATAAATCATATCAGCTTCACGCACACAGCAAGAAAGGCAGAGGGAACTTAGTGCTCAAACACTCCATGCCGCATTTTCCGCCGAATTTTTCGAGGCATTGCGTGTTGTGTGGCAGAACTCAATGCCGAGCTTTCGACTTAGTGCCAGAGCGAAGAAATAAAAGTATTAATAAATAACAAATCATTCAGTGGAGTGGGGATCGAACCTACAACCGTCGGTACAGTCACATCCTTGTGCCCCTACATATAAATATTATTATGATCGTAAAAGGTCAGTTTATAATCTAACGGTCTTATTACTAGTAAATTTATAGACTATCCGAAAATTATGAACTGACATTGTCAAACGCAAAAATTCACCATACAGTTCAAAAACTACAAAAGGCTCTATATGTAATTAGTAAAACCTATCATGTATGTACACAACACCACCGCAGGTACAGATTACTTAGGCGATTTTTAAGTGCTGGTTAGGTTAGGTTAGAAACTTATAAATTTTCACAATGCATATTGGTCGATTTTGTTGTAAAGCGTTTAAAGAGTTCACAATTTTGATATTGTTTATAAATTGACGGGTAAGATTATAAACTAACCGTTTTCATAATCTTACGGTGACATGTAATATAGTTGTAGTACGAAAAGACGAAAGAGCATTGAGAAAATCAATATATCTCTTAGAAATGGTTAAAGAAAAGCAAAACATTAAGTTCCATCTCAGGAAAACATCTGCATTATCCGAAAAGCAAATGAAAAAATTACTTTATACAGAACATGCCTTCTCCACAATCAGCAGGACACACATAAACACAAAAAACATGGCCTAAGAACCCTCTGTAATATGTATGTGTGTTTGTCAAACTTAACTAATAAACAGAGAAAAAAAAAGAACACCACTGATTTACGAGTAGTCCTAAATAAACACAGTTTGTATCGTGATGGTGAGGATTTCAAAATAGTGTTAAGTTTTATTGCCGAGTCTGACGCGCAAGGGCTCTCGAGACTGGAGGGCAATGACATTGTTTACTCCATTTTATGGCCTCTCTATAATCTCGGCGAATTAAAACCTATTTTGATACATATATTATTATTTCTTTCAGCTTCAACATGTATTCCACATATAGCAGGGTAGGCAGAGAGAGCCTAGTGTTAAGACTCATCGCTCCCAACTTTTCGCCGAGTTCTGCACGCGTTGCATGTTGCGTGGCGGAACTCAACGCCGGGTTTTTGCCTTGATGCC
>DWGR01004303.1:0-11257 GCA_018247715.1 Heliconius burneyi
GGATGGAAACGTATTTCACCTTAAACGAGTCGCGATTACAACAATATCTGACAACGGTGCTATTTTGTGAAATATTAAATTGAGGAGAGTCGTGACGTAGAGAACAAGACGTACGTATACGCGAACGGTTATGAATTATATTATAATTTCTTTGCTCTGGTGCCGAAGCAAAGCAAGGCTTTAAGTTTTGCGACTCAACACGCTTCTTCTGCTTACACTGCTACATGCGGGCTACAGTGTGAAGCTGAAATATATTCATTAAATATGAAGATTATACTTTTAAAACTATAGACATTCTATTGATATAATAATGTTACAGAAGCCAATTCATTTTGATAGAAATGTATACATGTGTGTTAGCTATTGTTTGTTTATTATTCGGGAGCATATGGTGAAAAGTTTAGTTGCTGAAATCTTTTTCCAAAGCTGAATTCTCAATGTGGATATAAAACATCGGTCGCCATTATGTGGTGTCAGTCCACGTAAGAAACCGAATATGGTTCTATTGATCACGGGGAGACTCAACCTCAGGTCAACTACTGCAAAGTGTACGAAACGTCGGGTTTCTAATAATGTAATTATCAAAAATATACGCGATTAATCCGGATAAAATAGTTTCATTTAACATGTGTTCTAATCGTGAAAATAAAAGAACTTTTTATATTTCTTCTAATTTTATATACCTATTGCTTATTGAATAACAATAATAATTTTAAAAAAATTAACGTACTAAATTATTTATTTATATTGTAAAGCTACATTATTAGCAAAAATGTGTAGATGATTATTACACAATATTTTATAACAAAAATTTAAATCTGCGTCACGCTGTATCCAGTATACAGCAGGATAGGCACTTTCCGCCGAATACAGGAGACATTGCGTGTTGAGTGGTGGAGCCCTACGCTTTTGCCTCTGTACCAGAGCAAAGAAACGGGAATTTTAGTAAATATTTCGTTTTCTCGAGTGGGGATTCAACCCACAACCGTTACATTCTATTTAACAATATATTTTATATTGTATTATGCAACAAAAACAAATTTGTCTATCTTCTTCGGTTTCCCTACGATGTAAACGCACGTACTTCCTGACCAAACAAAGTTTTTCACTTAGCATCTTTTTAGAATCCGTACATCTTAACTTCAAATAATTTATTTTTTTGGACTATTTGGATGGTAATTATAAATTGTATCGGGAATATCGGATGTTGTACAACTCTTACTGACAATGATATCATTGTTTCTATTATAGATATAATTGAAGCAATCATATATTGTCGTATTTTAAATATACGTACTTGGGTTAAACCAAAAACACGTCTTCTATGAATTAAAGAAAAATATTATATTTTTATTTATATTAGGCTCTATTTTTATCAGTGGTTTTCTTGGCTTTTTCATCGCTCCAGAATCGTTTAAAATTATTCTCCAACTTGTATATATTCAATATATAATCGAGCCCATCATGGCGCACCGCCACGTCGTCTATATGTAAACGGAATACAAATATCTAAAAGTAGCAACTTACATTTCAACAAACCCACAGCTATATTTAATTGTAGTACGAATCTAATTAAAAATTTAAACTTGGTATGTAGATAGTTACTTGTTTCGAAGTAAAAGCTAGGGAAGACTTTTTCAAAATTAGTTCTGTAAACGGAGTGTCTTTGTAAATGAGCAGCTTCATCCTTTGTTTCGCATAGAAGGGTAGGCAGGAAAACCAAAAGGATATTTTACGGTATAATGTATTAATAATACTTTCCAAGTTGTGACGTTGAACAGCAACTTCTAACAATTATAATGATATAACGTTTAGATATATTTCTGGATGCAGCACAGTCATTAATTATAGTTATCTTTCGATAAGCTTAATGTACTGAGTAACTTATTTTCACCAGAACTTAAGCTAAGAAGTTTGTTTTCTGAAAATGTAATCAAGAGGACCAACAGCAGCGTGAGAGTAACTTCCCTAACTCATTTGACGGAGTTACAGGAAGCGTCTTGTAAGCTTTATTAAATTAATGGTATTATAAAATTTTCCTTTAAAACATATTTATTAATTTGAAATATTATATAAAATTTAGTATCTATATTATTATGCAGAGTAAATCTCATCAACTATATAATCAAAGTAAAACAGTACGAGAAGAAAAGCTTGTAGCGCAAAATAGATAAAGAAAAAATAAAATTAATAGATGACTAAAGTCGTCATTTTGGATATTAGGTAATATACAACGATATCAATTTCCATTTTGCATACAGATAGTTATATCAGAACATGTACTTAAAAATAGTTTTATTTAACTTCCCGCAGGTAACTGCCTCACTAGCAACAAATAGCCTCCCATACAGCATATTTCCACCACATAGACTTTCATTTGCAGGGAACATGCATTCCAAGTTTTATGAGATTGCTCGCGAAGTCGCGTAGTCGTAGATGGCGTTATGAGATCGGATGTACGACACGTATGCATTAGAGCGGCGTGCCGTGTCACGAGCGTCTACATATATAACATATAAATTACATTACAATAAATGCATCTTGTACTTGTTTAAACGCATTTTATTTCCGATTTTTCTATAATAACTTAATAAGTGTTCTTTCCTTTTTTTGTGAAATCTGAAGGTGTGTTGAGCGGCGGAACTCAACGCTGCGCTTTTGCCTTGACACTGGATTGAAGAAACGAAAATATTAAATATTTAATTTCCTCGAATGGGAATCGAACCCACAAGTCCTTACAGTCACACGCTTGTGTCCTTACGCCACGACTGGCCTGGTTTTCTCCTTGCTTAGATATATTTTTATTTTTTGAACAGTTTATTGATTATAAAACTTATTATAAAACATTATTTAGCTTTCAACTATTTTTATTTATATAAATTTTATCTCTTTCGACTTTACCTGTATATTGAGAGTTAAAAGCAAAAATCTATTGCGTAGCGTAGAACAAATACATTTTCATCAGATTTAATGCTCCGGGAGACATAAAAATGCCGTGATAAATGCGACACACGATTACTGTACGACACAGCGACGTGTAGGCCTGACTCGCGCATATGAGGAAATCGTTTTATCCATAAATCATATCGATACGACCGCCGAGCGAACAAATCGAGAAATATGCTCGATAGAGATTTCCCGGCATTAGAATACCGCAGGCAATCTCTCTTCGGTTTTTCTGATGTGACTGTTATTGAATATTCATTTTTTGTTGTTATAATAGAATGGTATTGTTTTTCATAATGATGAAGTACAAACAGGTGTACTATACACATAACTTACGAGTACTGTATCGGTCTATAATTTTAAATCTTTTTGTTATATAAATTATTCTTTTCATTTCTGTTTCTTAGCATTTAAAAATAAAGTTAAAAAAAATATTTTGTAAGTGTAAAACGAAGATAAGTGGTTCAATGAGAGCAGATAGTTCGGGGCCCATCAGTTTATGTTTTTATGACAAAGTTATGAGATGATGTTAAGCGACGCGCGCTCTGGAGCAGCGCCAAGCGCCTCGAGGCAGCGACGCCGTGCCAAGAGCTACATGATCGATGGCTTTAGGAATTTGTAACTGGATTGCGGAATATAGATTTAATATGATGTAATGATTAGTCGTTGCTATTATATGTTTGTATTACAAATTTTGTTTGAAATGTCCAAATTACATTATTATAGCCTTGTGTAGCATCAAATATTTGGTTTCTTAATATAACTTTTAAATCGTTAGTACACTTGGTATTTTTTCTTGTTCTTTCTATTGTATATTTTCATATCAATATTTCTTTTATTTTAAAATTTATATTTTCAATAGTGTCCCGCTGTATTCTGCACATAGTAGAGTAGGCAGGGGGGACCTGCAAACTTAGTGTTAAGATACTTCGTTCCTATTAAAACATTTCCATTCTCCACTTTCCATTGAATTCTCGAAGCATTGCGTGAGTGGCGGAGCACAACGCCGTGCTTTGCTTCGTTATCAGAAAATGAAATGAAAATATATTTTTTTATTGCTGAGTGGGAATAGAATTCTTAACTGTCTCATTTACAGTCACACACTTGCGCACCTGCGCCACAAAAGCATAATTCATTTTGTTAGTTGTCAAATAAAATGTTGGTTACCTGGTTAATTAATTAAGATAGATTATGTTTTAATAAAATATAACAGTCTTAACATTTTTATTATCAACTTAAGCTTGTATAAACATCAAAAGTTTAAATATTCTTTAATGCTCCATATCCTGTTGAATATATGATAAAGCGTGAAGCTGATTTAAGTATTCTTTATTTCAGTAAACAAAATATCATCTCACAGTCTACAACATCACAGTGTTACGATATCAAAACGTAAAGTTAGTATAATTTCAGCACAGAGCAGTAGTATTAGTTCGTTTAATAGATGCGATGAGATCGTCCGCTCTCGCTGGATAGATCACAGCGCGATTACTTTGCGAGACATGCTCGTGAGGAGGATTTGCATAGTTTATCTAGGAGTGTGTTGCCCTTTGTGCATGGATTTGAAATGGTTGGCAGTGGCGCCATTAATGGGATAATTGTATCAAAATTTCCTAAAGAGATGAGGAGGCGTATATAAGGACATTATGAAACCAACTCTAACTGCATTACTAATGACCAATCCCACTATTGATATAAAAAAGCACAGGTTGTTCAAACTCAGGAACTAACTAACTTAGGAGGAGTTTTCTAGACATTCACACACTGTAACATCTGATTGACGTTGATGAGGATACTGGTAGCCCTAATGAACGCAAGATATTTAGTCGACTTTCCTGATAACCATGAAGGCACGGAGGATCGAAGTCTGTGTTGATATTAATTTCAACTTGAAAAAAATAAAAACAAATTTGTAGTCCATTTCATATGGACTGAACTATGAGTTTATATTTATTTAGCTTATGAACTTTTATAAGTCTCGTTCCCGTTGACCTACAAGCCTGAAATTGGCACGGAACCCTCGGTATGTCACTCCGACTCGCATTAAACTGTTTATAGGGTTTTCCGTACCTCAAAAAGTAAAAGTGGAACCCTTATTGAATGATCACCATTTTGTTGTCCGTCTGTCAAGATTATTTATCTAGAGATCGTGTGGAGCTATCAAACTGAAATTAATTTCAAATAATCAAGTCTATTAAATATAAAGAATAGAAAGCCAATGATATTTGGATTATATTCGAAATAAAACTACTATAAATATAGATTAAGAAAAATCTATTTCGTTATAACATATAATACAAAATGCTTACAAGAAATAAGGTGTATGTACTATGTACTATTGTAGAGAATTAAAACTCCGACATAACAATTAAGTGCATTGCAAGTTCAGAATAGCAAATGGTTTATTTTTCTGAACTTGTACCAGTAACAACATATAATAAGATATAATAATAAAAAGTTTAACAGTAAAACTTTTAATAAGCTCGTGGTAAGTCGGCCACAACAAGCTTTCATAACCTTGTTATTTCTACATCTCAGATGTACCTACATCTAAAAAGGCTTTTCTACCATCATTACATGTACTTTAAAATTGTTTATTTCTTCAGCTTAATTTTTTTCTGAATATGCGAAGAGAACATAGTTGTTAAGATAATTTTTCCCCTATTAGGACTTAGTGAATTACAGCCATTTCGAAAATTGAACCCACAATCATCATGTTCACAGTCAAAAATTGTCGGTTGGTATAATATACATACTTAATACATATGAGGCCATCGTAGCGCAGCGGCACAAGGGTGTGACTGTAACGCGACGGTTGTGGGTTCGATCCTCACTCGAGGAAGTGAAATATTGATTTACATTTATATTTCCATTTCTTCACTCTGCGGCGTTGAGTTCTGCCACTTAATACGCAATGCCTCCAGAATTTGGTAGAATGTGGGTAATAAAGGGTTTTAACACTAAGTTCTCTCTACCTACCCTGCTGCGTACACGATAGAGCGTGAAAACGAATTTTTTTTATTAACCAATGTAGATCAACTAAGGAATTATTATTTACTGAATATGCATAACAAGCAAAAGTATATAGTTACATCAATTTGAATAAGAACATTTTTAAATAATATTTTTTTTATATATTAACTTTAACTTCTACTTGTAAGTACATGAGATACAGTAAATTTTTATAAAGTATAAGTGGATTAATTAATATGAACTTAATGGGATTACGAGTAGATGAAAGCGTCGTGATCGAGAGGTGAACTAGGTGCTAATATAATAAGCTGCGATGCAAGCTCGTGCTTCGACGCGGCGTAATTGCTCCCGGGCCGCGTTACCTGCGCCTATTTTGTTTTAGTTTCACCCATTATGGAAGAATCGATAGTATACGAGTTATGGTACGTTATGTAGAAGGTAGTAACTTACTTTACATCTAGTTATAGTATCTGATAAATTATGTACCAAAAATGTATTTGATCTTCAAAATAAAAATAAATTGCTTAAGTGGTGAAATAAATAAGTCAAATTTATTTTAGCCAAAACGTGTTTTTAACATATAATTTTATTATTTGATTTTAAAATTTTTTTTGGAACTCTGAGGCAAACGCCATTTAAAATGTAAGATAATTAAGGATAAAAATTATAAGATTGAGTAGAAGTCAAATATCTTGATTAATTAAAGTAATATTAATATTTACCTTAATCATATATAAGATTCGGCAAGTCATGCGTCACCCAGCGTTCCAGATGTTTCCACGTAAAGCTTAAACTAATTAAAGAAGCTCTTTGAGCCCCTGATTGCATTAAGCTTGTCAGGCAGTTCCGTTTGGCAAATTGAGTAGCATCGTAAGGAGGGGAAGAACCTTAAAATATATCAAAATTCAACATACATTTTTCAACATACACTTTGGAATGCAGATAATATTTTTGATCAAAGTTACAAAGTAGTTATATAGATATCCTATATATCTGTGCTGTATATTGTAGGTGTATAAGTAGCATCACGTAAAGCCGCAACTAAATGGAGGCTGTAAGTATGCCGTCGTCACAGAATGTTCATGGGTAATTAGTGCGCATGTAACCAGTCAACTTGTATGACGACTCAGTAAGTGTGTGTATGTGGTAAGGTGTTGGGTAGAGTGGAGAGTGGATATTATATTGTTAGTTAGAACATTGTTTTAAGAATGAGTTCTCAATATTAATATAGGAGAACGTGACAAAAGGCATACTGTGTAGTATGCACTTTACTCGTATTAAAATTAATTCGATTATTTCATTGTTTAAAATATTGTCTAAAATGTCGGGATTTTTCAAGTTTGCGCTCTCACAAATAAACGGAACACGGCTTAAATTAGCTCTCTATAACGCGTTGATGAGAGGATGAAAGGGGCGAATTTGGTTTTAAAATTACTTCAACTCTTTTGACCTTTTGGAGTTGTATTACTTTTGAGGTGCAGGTACCTTTGATGTATACTTTTTAGTATCAGAATTGCAAGGCCATTTTGTTCAACAGTTGTGCCATTGGGTGGTGCGTGGTGCAGTTCAAGGCACTGGTACAACTGTTATTATTCGTTTTATATGCATATTTTTTGTTTATGGTCCTCAACTTGCTTAGTGTAAATAATAAATATAAAACAATATGCATTTCGTTATGCCAAATCCTCAATTTATAAGGATTCTTTAATATTTTTATTATAAGAAATTTTGAGGCTCTACGAGTACGTAGAGCTTACATTATATAATTCAATAAATAATGGAAGATAAATAAGAAAGATATTTCTTTGACTGGAGCCACACACACATATTTTCATAACATAAATAAATATTTCGACAATATAAATGATAAAATTTTATATTGCAAGAACAATCGGAATTATTTAAACAAAATATATAATTGTGCTGCCAATTATTCCCTCAGCGACACTTGCCAAACCAACATTGCCAAACCAACATTAACGAGCAATTAAATGGCGACGAGGTTCCTGAATATATTGCTGGGACCCTTATTAGGGTCACGTATTCATTAACTACGGCTTAATCGTCGTGGAGCAGCGGCACAAGGGTGTGACTGTAACGCGACGGTTGTGGGTTCGATCCCCTTTCGAGGAAGTCAAATATTAATTTACGTTTTTATTTCCATTCCTTCGCTCTGTTGTCGAGGCAAAGCGAGGCGTCGAGTTCTGCCAACTTGACGCTGCTTTGTGAGGAACGGAGTGTCTTAATACTAGCTTCCCATGCTGCTGTGTGCGGGATACAGCGTGAGGATGTTTTTTTTTAACTACGGCCTTTTGTTAACTATTAACATTATGTACAATATTAGTAGTTATTTTAGATGCACTTGACCACTGAAAACGAATAATAGGTACTGCAATTTTCAGATGAAACATAAATATTTTTTAAAAAGCAATCTTAAGTGAGTTTTATATATAGCAACGAAGGCAGAGAGAATGTAGTGTCAAAATATTCTGTTATCCGCTTTCCACTTGAATTCAAGACATTGCGTGTATGTGACGCGGCGCTTTGTCTTTTCTTTACTGTCACACTTTGCGATATAGTCACCTATCGGAGTATCTTAACACCATCTACCTACCCTGCAGTGTGCAGGGTAGTAAAATCCATACCCCATAATCCGCCGAATTCTGGAGGCATTGCGTGTTGGGTGGTGGAGTTTAAGGCGCTTTGTCTCGACGCACATAGTGAAAAAACGAAAATATTAAATGTTTCATTTCCTTGTGTGGTAATCGAGCCCATACCCAGTCGCTTTCAAAGTCACATGCTTGTGCCCTATGACTAACCTTATTGTCTTTGTCTGCCCAAGGCAGAAAAATGAACTTAATTTATTACATATTTCACAAAATACAATTGGTGTCACGTGTTATTATTATTATTTATCGATAGAACATTCAGTATTAACATTCTGGAAGTGTATAGATTTGGGTGAATTGCAAATATTATGAACTAGGACATGGGGAGATTGAAAATCCTCAGAAAAAAAGTTGGGACGGAAAAACAAATTACACGGACTCAACTGCGGCCAGACACTGCAAAAATATCAAACGTGTCCTTTCAAAATATTTATAAAGGAATGTTTTGGTTTGGTTTGTTTTATACTTAGAATGTATTAAAAATATGTATTACTTAATTTTGAAGAGAATGTAAGATGACAAAAACCAGACCAGTTTGAGTCGGGCTCACCTACCGAAGGTTTCGTACAAAGTTGGTGGTCTCAAGCTTTTTCTGAAATGCAGGCTTGCTTAGCCAGAACCCTCACTACACAGTCCTTAGCTCATTTTAACTAGCGGCTTTAATACCAAATCTTGGTGGGGGCCAATATTTGGTATTAAAGCCGCATATATAATATTCTAAACACACGCTGTTTAATCATACTGTAGTGAGAATCTACCTCTTTATCACGTGTTATTCTTGACTTACAGTTGAGGCGAGATATAAATTTAAAAAAATCAGCCTCACACTGTATCCCGCATACAGCAGGGTAGGCAGAGGGCGTAGTGTTCCTTCGTGCTAGTGATACTTCTTTCCCTAATTTCTTGTTCGTGTTGAGTGGCAGAACTCATCGCTTTGCCTCATTACCAGAGTGAACAAATGCAAATATAAACGTTAATAAATATACCTTATACACTTTCTTAGACACTTCTTCGAGTGGGGATCGAACCCACAACCGTCGCGTTACAGTCACACTCTTGTGCCGCTTCGCCACGATGGCCTCTCAGATATAAATGATTCCATAAATAAGAAATAAGATTTCAGATAAAAGTAAATCATTGGAAAAGTATTACGGTCATGTTGAAGTAACGGCAGAGAACGGTGAGTTAAAGACAATTCAATTATTGCAAGTTGTAGCGCAGCGTCTTTAATAAGATTTCGTCTCGCGATTGACCAAAATAAAAAAAAAAGATATTAAGAGAACGTCAAATGTTTAATACAGTTTAGATTAAATTCTTAGTGAATGTATTTGAATGGATATTCTAAATAAATCCCAGAATCAATGTCACTTGCGCTCTTCTAGATAAATGGGTTAGTATCGATGTTTTAGCCAAATGTTCAGCTAAAAATAAGTCTATGTTTAATTTTTAAATTATTTGCTTACTTAACTACTTAAATTAATTGTTACTAGATTTATGAAGTTGGATTTATGAAAAATAATCTGTGTGTATCTGTGTAATCTGTATTTATGAAAAATGGCTTGAGTAAAAGTATGCATACTAGAGCTATATCTTTTTTAATATAAATACTAAACTAAAATATATGAAATTAGTGTGAACATAATTATTATAGTTTTTCAAATAAAAAAACACAAGAAATATCTGTAATTTAACGAATACGAGTATATTTTGTTGCCGAACATAAAAATGTTGTAATACAAATCTTTGATTTATATCAGCGTTCATTTTATATCGTGGATATAGTGAACATTTTGATACAACGTTCTGATCTCTGAGACTTAAGTAAGAATAAAATGGAAAACAGAATGAAAAAAGTGTAATAATAGTATAGAAAAACAATAATGAAGAAATTTTATTCCATTGTAGAATAATTACAAATAAAGAGAATCAATATCGCGCAAAAGCATTCAGTAGCGAACAATAGTTCATACCGCAGCGATCACAATTTCTTTCTCATATTTCTCGAATGAAAAGAATGGTTTTTTCAGAAGGTCTTTGCGCGGAGGCAATATTAAGCGGTTAGCATTGTTATGTGAACAACACTACGTATTATTTCATAAGTCCGGGTTCACTCAGGCCGTTGTTTTCGCAGAGAATAGCGGAGATATCAGTTTCATCTCTGTTACGAGGATTTCCTAAAGCCCGCGATGGTTTTGAAGTAATGTATCGTAAACGCCAAAATACTGTAATTTAAATAGACATTATTTTGTATTATTACTTACAGATGATATGATGATAGACAGTGACTGGTATATTGAGTAAGCAACAAAAAATAATTACTATGTATTATTCAAAAAGTAATTTTCCATTTAATAAATAATACAATTTGTTTATATATATTTTTTTCTATTAGACTAAAATTTCAAAAATTACTTAATTACTTTATTACTTCTTTCGAATTGCTGTTGTATGTTAAATAACATTTCAATGAATTTAAGTAAGCCAATATTAAACGAAACAAAATTCGTGAGACGAAACAGAATGCAGTTTTGTACAACGTACTAGTATATGATGGAACATGTTTGGAACATTGACTCACAATACGCTGCAATATGAAACTACAAATAAAAAGAATCGACAAATTCTAAAACACTCAATCCTCCTCGAATTTCAAATACCGACTAGATAGA
>DWGR01004304.1:0-11256 GCA_018247715.1 Heliconius burneyi
TCGCTTCGATCATAAATATGGCGTGTGCGATCAAAGTTGTCGCTGTTAATAATAAATATTTTCCTTGATTCTCAAACTTATTTGTATCTATGTTTGCTTTGTTCATAAATTGCGTTTTTATTATCCGCACGTAACACGACGGTTGTGGGTTCGATCCGAACTCGAGGAAGTGAAATATTTATTTACTTTTATATTTCCATTTCTTCGCTCTGGTGTTGAGGCAAAGTGCGAGCGGGAGAGTCACGTCGCCAGCAATGGCAACACGCATGAGCAGACTCGACCGGATCATTACCACCCCAGCATTTAAAACCGGCGTGAAGTAGGGTTTATGCCACTGTGTTTCGCATTAGGTAATGCCGGGCTCCGGGGCCCAGCCACCCCAAAAGCTGGCAATGCACCAGTAGCTGCTCTCGTGTTACGCGGGGTAGTGGGAGGCGGTGATCACTTACCATCAGGTGAACCGTACGCTCGTTTGCCATGTCTTTTTCCATAAAAAAAACATAGATTTGTCAAATAAAAATAAATTAGTAAACTGAGTGTTACCACTCAGTTGAATGCATAAATGATTAAATCTTTTATAGAAGATGATGTTTTATTGTTACATGTTTGTATATTATCTATTCTGGTGAACACTAAATGTAGACAAAAAATAATAAGCTTTATTCAAAAAGAAATTCAAATTATTAAGACAAAAAAATTACGAAATCGAATAGCATACTACTAAGAACAATACAAATATATTTTGTATTAATAAGTTAACGTGTTTTTTAAATTTCGGTTAATAAGAAATTACACAAGCAATTTAAGTATACCTTGAGTATAAATAACACTTAAAAAAACACATAAATACATATTACGTACTTATAACAGTTTGACATTAAGTGGCTCACGCTTCCAGATGTTCGTAGACCATAAGTGGCAATGTCGTAATAATGTCGGGCGCCGGCCGCAGCTTGCAGCCTTGCGGATATCTGCCTTTAAAGGTAAACCCCGATAACAAAGGCCCCCAAGCCTGTATACTGTATCTTATACTCTATAACTGAAACTTAATTAAACGTACTTGTTGTCATTTATGCAAGCCAAATGACCCATATGGGTGGATTATCACTAAATTTTACTGAAGATAAAAAGAAAATTAAATACTTTTATACCTGTATGTTAAATTTTGTTAGGAAATATATTTAAAAGACTATTTCAATTACTAATGTATAAGCACCTAACCATTAACACATGTAAACCGTAACAAACTATAAAATCATAAGTTTACAGCTACGCTGGGGCCGTCGTGGCGCAGCGGCACAACGGTGTGACTGTAACTCGACGGTTGTGGGTTGGATTCCCACTCGAGGAAGTGTAATATTTAGTTTCATTTATATTTCTATTTCTTCACTCTGGTGTCGAGGCAAAACGCGACGTTGAGTTCTGCCACTCAACACACAATTCCTTCAGAATTCGGCAGAAAGTGGGGAACGGAGTGTCTTAACACTAGGTTTCCTCTGCTTACCCTGCAGTGCGCGGAATACAACGTGGAAATACTTAACACTACGTTCTGTCTAGTTTTTTTTTAAAGCTACGCTTAAAATATGAAAACAGAACCTGGGAAACTTAGTGCCAGACAGATATTCTCCCTTCAAGATACCTTTTTACATTTTTCACCGCTATTTTGGTGGCATTGTGTGTCCAGTAGCGGAACTTAACGCCACCTCTCACCTCGTTACCGAGAACCCACAACCTATTGCGCTTACAGCCGCACTCTTGTGCCCCTGCGCCACGATTGCCCTCAAATTACATAAAACTGGTACTAAAAAGAGAACTTGTATACTTTTGACTCCATTTGTTTCATTTACCATTTTAAATGACATAAAGTACTAAAAAGGCTAGTACCGTTCACTATAGTAGAGTCAAGTATGTCCATATAAGGCAACGATTATGATTAATCGACGACAAATCTATCCTATTAGTATCTAAGTTGATATCATAATTATTCCGTTCTCCGTTTTTTTCTATTCTTTTGAAGTTATTGTATGTTAAAACGACGCTCGCCCACCGAGGCTGCCGTGCAAAAATTGGAGGTCTCGAATTCTGCATTCAAGCTTTGCTGAGCCAGAGCCATTTATCACTTGAAATAGACTTTAATACCAGATTTTGTATTTCAAAACTATTTTTTTTTTAGGATTTAACCACAAATGTATAGTTTTAGATTTTTTCATAAACCAGTACTACCTGTAGATATTAGCTGACAAATTTCATAATTTTAGGTCAATCGAGAGTACCCTATTAATCCCTATCCTTTATGGTGTCGAAATATGCGTTTATTGCATTACAAACTGCCATATCTTTTTTTTAAAGTAAATGTAGAAATACGATTTTTTTCAAGAAATCAAGGGACCGTAGAACTGAGTAAATAATTTGAATTTCAACTCGATATCTCCAAACGTTCTTGAGATAAAGGCTCTTGACAGACAGACAACAGACGGATGGACAACAATGTGATCTTATTACGAGAATTAACTAATAAATAATTAATCGTTCCTTAGAAACTTTTAGTTATTGAATGCAGCCAGCTTAGAAATATAATAGTTTTATGAATATTTCTACCAAAATTTACCAAATAACATTCCTCCATATATATTTAACTTTCTTAAGTATGTCTATTTTCAAAATAGAAATTGAACCGACAACCACAACTGTCGTATGATAAGAACATAATGTTGTTGATATTCCCCGCACACAGCAGGGTAGACAGAGGGAACCTAGTGTTAAGACAATCCGTTCCCCACTTTCTGCCGAATTCTGGAAAGATTGCGTGCATTCTTTTAACATAAGAATATTTTTTAATTAATGTAATATGGCGTTTTTACTATAATAATTACTGTTTACTCAACGCCGTGTGATAAATGGCAGTCCACAAGTATAAAGTGGTATGGTAATATCAGGTTAGTGGTGCCACTCAGGCGCGGCCTTGCGGATGTGGATATCTTTAAAGGTACCTTGATGACAATTGCCTGAGAATGCTTTATTCTGTTTACTGTACTGAATCATATGTGATGTTGTTTATATCTTGTTTGTTTTTAATTTGATGATGTTTTTAGGGTAGGCAGAGGGAATCTAGTGTTAACACTCTCCGTTCCTTTGTAGAAAAATAAATATTTCGTTTCCTCGAGTGGGAGTCGAACATACGACCTGTCGTGTTTACAGTCGCACGCTTTTGCGCCACAAGTGGCTCACCAATTCATGTGATATTTTCTATAAATTACATTTAATATTTAGTTAATTTAAAAATTTACATGTGAACAATAAAAAAAATATAATTATTTATCTACGTAAGACTTAGAATAACTAACATTTGAAGTCATGTGACAAGGTTTAAACAAAAAATAACATTTTCGTTTTAATATTACACACGCTGAAACTATTATCCGATTATTACGTTTAAATAGCGTTAGCTTCTTTGTATCTTCACACTTTTGCTGCGTTTATGAAGGTGCGCCGAATGGTCCGCTTTTTCTTCGAACATGAGGTTAATGCTGTTAGCCCTATTGGCTTTTATAGCGACACCGTTGGATAGGGAAGACTCTGTGCCCGAAGAAAAGCAAGCATTAAGCTGCCTGTGAGGAAGTCGACGACTATAAGGGCGCCCCCTGCGGGACTCCAAAACTATTTAAATATATATATTTAAATATATATATTTAATTAAATATATAATATGCATTTGATTTCACTATGCAAGGACAATTCATTTAACATAAGCTTGAGCCTAAGTCTTTATTCATTTATTAATTTGGGAGTATATTTTACATATAAAACTAGATGAGTTCGGCCGGAGGGCGCTGAAAAAGTATTTTACCCCGGGCGCGAGTTAAGCTTGCTACATCACTGAGTAGGGGACAAATTGTTAAGCGATGGTTAAAAAAAATATAGTATCAGATAGCAACATATTTTTATTTTTACCAGATTTATATAACAAAACTTATACAAATTTTCAGTAATAAATGTATAAATTTTCCTCTGTAAATGGAACTGAACCGACAACCATCGCCTATGATCACCCAGACAGAACAATTTAAAATATATATATATATATATATATACTGTACGTTTCAAGATCTAAATCTTCTCTTATTGTATTCCCTTACCATGAATGTAGTATATATTTAGCATGAGATAAATCAGCCATATGGCTAGCAACCTTGTTTCACTAAATAAGCGGTAGACCCAGCTAGGTCATGATGCATGAGTGAAAAACATATTCGTTAATCAAGACATTTATTATGAAACTTTATCATTTGTTGAAAATTTGTATATTTTCATTAAAAACGTTTAATAACATTATAAGATTTTTTTAACAATTTTTATATATCATAGTAAAATATATTTAATGCTGTCTTTTAATAGTCACGCTACGATATCGGCGTTAGGTTAAAAAAGAAAAATGTTTAAGCGTTTTAACCTGCACACGGCAGGGTAGGCAGAGGGAACCTAGTGCTAAGACACTCCGTTCCCCATTTTCCGCCGCGTTCTGGAGACATTGTGTATTGAGTCGCCGAAATCAATTCTTCATTTCCTTTCCTTTTCCTGAATTTCATTTCCTCGAATGAGAATCGAACCCATAACCTATCGCGTTCATAGTCACACTGTTGTGCCCCTGCGCCACGACTGGCCCAGAAATAATAGATATAAACGTAGCTTATGTTTTTTAGTACAGCCTATATCACTGTCACTTATTTAGCGATAGATAATTAAACCTGATCTTGACTCTTAATTTTAACCACCTTTGATAAAAGCATAATGTCACTCTCGTATATTTCATGGCCAAAAACATATACGACTCCCGTCCGCTGTGGCGCAGCGGCACAGAGTTTGTATGTCGCGGTTGTGAGTTCGATTGACACTCGGAGAAATAAATTATTCTT
Source organism: Heliconius burneyi (assembly GCA_018247715.1). Lineage (NCBI taxonomy): Eukaryota > Metazoa > Arthropoda > Insecta > Lepidoptera > Nymphalidae > Heliconius > Heliconius burneyi. Next base: position 4,914 of record DWGR01004304.1, read on the forward strand.
ATTTCCTCCCTTAGCTAACAAGACAAAACGCTACATTGTCCCGACACTAGACACGCAATGTTTCGAAACTAGGACGGAAATTAAGCAACGGAGAGTTTTAACACTCGTAACAGATACAGCGTGGAAAAAGGTAAACGAAGGTGACATGAACTAAAAATAAATAATTTAAAAAAGTATTATTTTACTTTAAACCAAGACATTCTCCAATACGCTTTGTGCAGCGGAGGACATAATCTAGTTATCTTAAAGGGCTTCTGAACATAGAAACAATTAAGAAATGAAAAATTCTACTTATTGTCGTTACTTTTACTTAGGAAAGAAAATGTTTACATTATTATTTTATGAATATAATAATTTTTAATTATATTTTAAGCCTACCTACATTATTATATTAACAGGTATTCTTTTTACATAACTGATTTAATAAAAACAACGGGGAGAGTATAGATTCTCCCCTCTGTTTCATAGATATCTATTTCCACTGGTCAGCTGGAAGATATTTCTTTTAGAAATAAGCCCACCCTTGTCAACTATTTTTTTTTTTATTTCTGTATGTTTTGTTTTGTGCAATGAAGAATATTTATAAATACGCACTTTAATTCATTTTAAATATAAATTTAATTTTACTCATTTAACACTAAAGTAAAATTCATTATCAAAAATTTCATCTTATTTTACCAGCACAGTAGAAAATCCAAAACTAAGCAAACATAGTGTGGGCTGATCACATTGGTCGCAGAACCGATGACCTTAAGGGTAAAAACATTCAGGAAGTAAAGACATCTTCAGCTAAGTGGGGTGACGACATTCACAAAGCGGCTGGCAACGGCTGTATAGAGCTGAAGATCGAGCTCAGAGAGGCCTATGTCCAGCAGTGGATGAGAATAGGCAAAAATCTCATTATATATATATATATATATATATATATATATATATAGGAACGTTTCAAAAAATGTTTATTAGTCGGTTAAATTATATATTTAGTTTTTTTTCTGTACTAATAAAGATTAATAGAGAAATAAACTATAAAAGTTCTACACTGAGTGTGGCTTCGATCCCCTCTCGAGGAGATGCAATATATATTTCAATTTATATTTCCATTTCTTCGCTTTGGTGTTGAGGCAAAGTGCGGCGTTGAGTGTCTTAATACTAGGTTCCCTCTGCCTACCCTACTGTGTGCGGGATACAGCGTGAAGCTAGTCATAAGCATTTTAATTATAAAATTATAATAAGAACGTTTACGACCATCATGGCACGTAACGCCATCTATCATTCTGAAGAAAAAACGTTTGTTATCTATTTACTAAAGAAAAAGATTAGCATCAGAAAGTAAAAATATCTTGTAACCTGAACTTTAGCGTTGCAGGTCATATACGTTTATATATACGTTCCCGTGACGTAACCGGTCGAGCGGCTGAGCCAATATTAGGAATGCGGGCGTCACCATTAAAACTCTTTAGAAAACGCCAGGTGGAAGGAAATTGAGGTTGCTTACTGATTTCTTTGGTAATAATTAATCTATTTTGTATTTGTAAGTTTTTATTATTATTTTTATTTTATGATTTAAAAATTTGAATTGGCCAGCACTATGGGTTCGAAATTTGAATCTGTATTAAAAAAATATTCTAACGTTTCCTGTTTAATATATAGCAGTTCATTATTGTCATTTATAAACTTTATAAGTTTATCTTTTAAATTCTATATTTTTTTCATGGCACAAGGGCACAAAGTGTGCCGCAAAATCGACTGGTTGTGAGTTCGATCGCATCTCGTGAAAATTAAATATTTATTTAAATTAATATTTTCATTTCATCGCTCTGGTGTTGAGGCAAAGCGCGGCGTTGAGGTTCGCCACGCAATGCCTCCAAAATTCGGCTGAAAGTGGGGAACGAAGTGTCTTAACACTAGGTTCCCTCTGTCTACCCTGCTGTGTGCGGGACACTGCGTAAAGCTGATTTGTATTTTTTAAATATTATAATATTCTCGTGTTTCAAGAGTCGTTTAATGTTTTAAGTTTTTCTGACAGATTCGAATATGAGAACACACCTGTGCATACGCAGTACGCGCCATATTCTAATTGCAATTAATTGAGCAACATTACAACACTAAACTACATTTTAAATTTGAAAAAATATATATGTTTCATTAGTACAGTGGTCCCTAACCAGTGGTCCGTCGACCACCTGTGGTCCGCAGAAGCCTAAAAGTGGTCCGCAGATGCCTAGAAATGGTCCGCGAACAATTTGAACTTTAGTGCGGTGAGGCGTTAGATGCGATTTATTATCACAGTTTTTATTAATTATACCTTCAGAGCGGTCCCTGCAAACAATATTGATATAAAAGTGGTCCTTGAGCAAGAAAAGGTTGGGAACCCCTGCTTTAGTAGAAGAAATCATATTTCTACCAATATGACTGTTAGATACCACTTACCAAAGTTGGCCAGTTGGCCCGTTTGGTTGAGAAGTCGCGAAGACTGTACGCGATCGTTATGGATTCAAATTCAACTCCCTAAAATTCAGTTATTTTGCATTATACATTATTAAATATTTGAATTTGATATTGAATTTTTAAAAAAAAAAATGCGAATTAGATGCGTAAAAATATAGATAAGAAGTTCAAAATCTACAAACGTAAATCTAAAACATACATTACTACTACACCAGATGTTAAGATAAAAGGTTAAAACAACCAAGAGTACACAAAAAGAGCAAGTTTTGCCTTGCGCTTGCTTGAATATGACTCATTCAGTATATTATTCGGTCAACTCGACCAGCTCGAGACTTGTGAGATGTGACCTTGTTGTGACATTCTCACATGTGCGCATTTAATTGATTTACTATTTATTTTGATATTTATAAAAAAACTAACTTATGCTCAAGATTCCATTTTTGTGGACGACAATTACCTAATAAGAAATCCTTTTTTTTAAACATTAATTAGTAACATACATTAGTTGTTATTGATGACAGAAACAACACGTTATTTAACTTATTAAGTCTTTTTATTTTATGTAAAGGTATTTACGTCTTGTTATTTGATATAGTTTTTACATGATTGAATAACAAATATAAGAATTAAAATTTAACTCATAAAGCTTATTATTATGCCGGTCGTGCACAAGCGTAATATAAACGCAGGTTGTGGGTTCGGCTCCCCCTAGAGGAAATGAAATGTTTATCGCTTGATCATCATCTGATCGTTCTGGTGACGGAGCAAAACCACTCACAAAGCCTCCTAAAAGTGAAGAACGGAAGTATCTTGATAGAAACTCTATCAACACTGCTATGTGCCGTCGGTGAACCGTCGTCCCGAACGCTCCTTTGCCATGCTTTTTCCATAAAAAAAAATCTAATGTGAATGTAAAAAATAGTAAAAACTAAGCTGGCAGGATGTGTAAGTTTTAAAATTTAGTATATTACTCTTAAATTTAAGATAAATACCTATTATTAGTACTCTTATCTATAAATGAAAATTAACAACAAAAAAACATAAGTGTAGTCAAAGAAACATTTATTTTATAACTTAAATTCGAACTTTAATTAAGCATATTCAGTAATAGTACACTATTTAAACTTAACTACTGCTATCTATGATACTCCAGACTGACTTTCTCATAGTCTTACAAATCGAATGGAGTTAATCTTTTAGTTACCATATATATTTTATAAAATCTTGTATTTATTATGAAACATGCTTTGTTACTACATAATAAAATAAAATTTTACATAAAAGTTTCGAAGTCTTATCTTCAAATGAAAAAATAAACAAACAACCAAAATCAAGAAACATAAATCAGTATTCTTGATCTTATGTTAATTTTTAAACTTAACTACTGCACTTTTCTATGGTACTCCGGAGTAGCATTCCCATAGTCTTGCAAATTGAATAAAGTCGATCTATTAGTTACCATATATTTAAGGAAATCTTGTATATGAAATAAAACATGCTGTAAAGACTTTTCATCTAAAGACGTATAAGCCAACATGGGTCCCATTTTCGCAAAAAGTCTTAATAAATGTATGGACCCATATATTTGAGACATTTGCGTATCTGGATATTCTTGCAATATCTCACTATACTGAGGCCTCTCAAATTTGTATAGAAGCTGCGACCCAAGCGTTGCATTAAAATATTCCTTTATACCTTCAGTAATATCATTTAAAACAGATTCTTTTGCTTGATTGTGTAACTTGCTGGATTTTTTAAATGCTAAATAATTATCTACGATTTGTGAAACTGTCAACTTTGCAGGTAAAATGGCTAATTTTTGTTGTCTTGTGATGACGTCCCAGTCGTCGACCAGCCACACTTTCAGTTCTTCTGGTATTTTGATCTTGACTTCAACTTTTGCTAAGTATTGTTCTTCAGACTCGATTGACAAGTCCAGGCGACCTCGCTTTTTTCTGAAAAAGAAATAATCAAAAGTTAGAAGCTGTCGTGGCGTAGCGTCATACCGTCTGACAGTAATCTCGACGGTTATAATTACGATTGGATGGAAAATTTATTATTTTGATTACATTGCTCAGTTAACATGGCAATGGGCACTCTAGTAAATCAAAATGTAGCGTTAAGTTCCAAAACTCGTCTATCTCCACCTCAAAGATCGGCAAACCACCTGTAGCTCCTCTGAAAAGGTCGGGGGCGGCGGTGATCACTTACCACCCGGTGCCTCTTACACTAGTTTACTTCATGTTTTCCATAAAAAAAACCATTTCACAACTACAATCAATATTTAATGTCTCGAGGTTCTCTATGCCTACCTCCTAGGTCGAACATAATGTCAAATCGAAACAAGAATAACCTAAACAAAAAATATTAAAATTACATACTTTTTAAAAATTTTAACTAACCACTGCAGGATCAAGCTTGGAACTTATTATTTCTTTCAAATCGATTACCTATAAACGTATTTTCTTACTTATTAGCTACTTAATAAAAAGTAACATACTTAGGTTGATCAGATCCCGAATCAGCCGGGGTGTCTTTACTTTGTGTTTTAGTTGCTTTCGCTGGAGCCGCTGGTGTTTCTGTTTCTTTACCTGAAACAAAATATTATTGATTTGATTTTATGATACAATTTACATTGAGTACAAGTGTGGAACTATAAGCACCCCTGGTTGTTGTTTCGGTTCCCACTGGAGTGAATGAATCATGAAGTATCTTCATTTCCCTCCCCACTCTGGCAACGAGACAAAGTAATCACGGCGATGAGTTCTGCAACCAATGCAATGTCACCAAAATTTGGCGGAAAATGGGGGAACATAGGTGTCTTAATGGTAACAGTGTCTTGACAATAGGTTCCCAGATAAGTTCAATCTAAAAAATACATTAGAGCTGTAATTAAATAAAATTAATTGCTATATATAAATTTATATATTACAATATAAAAATATTTTTTAATTATTATTTCTTACACTGCAAAGTAATAGTCCACAGCTTTTATTACATATTAAATTTCTTCTCATCAATAATACATTCAATTATTGCTTTCAGAATTACTTAAAACAAACAAGTAGATTATTTTAAAGGTTTGATCAATCAATGCTTCAATATTTTCAGACCTTTTAAGGGAATTTGTTTTAAACATAATTTATTAATATTATCGTTATCAAGAATCTTTTTTTAGAACTACATTCTACTTAGGCAAATAATTATAGCATTGCTGATGCTGATGAAAAAAGACAGCCATGTCAATAAAAGGAGCTTCACACTTTTTGCCCTATTTAAGCAAGAACAGAATTCAACATCAAACATTATTTACTAGAGTATGAAAAGAAAATAATTTTAATATAATCATTCTTATGAGTGGGAATTAAAATACAAACTGTATCTTTAAAAAGAAAAAGATTTTAAAAAGTATACCCATTATAACTGAGAACTAACCAGCAGGTGTAGAAGCTCTAGACTCTTCCCTGGCAGGGGTAGAACTTGCCGCTTCAGATTTCCGGCCTTTCGCTGGCGCTGGAATATCAATGGACGAGGAATAAATAAACAATATAAAAAAATACCAAAATTATAAAGATATAAAATATTTGTTTTAAATAAATAACATTTTTAAAAATCAGCTTCACACTATATTCTGCATACAGCATGAAGAACCTAATGTTAAAACACTGAGTTCCCCACTTTCCCGTAAATGTCGAGGCAATTCTTGTTTAGTGGCAAGGCTTAACGCCAGGCTTTTTGCCTGGGTGCCAAAGTGAAGTGAAAATATTTAATAATAATTCATTCCATAGAGTGGGGATCGAACCCACAACCGTCGCATTACAGTCACACCCTTGTGTGACTAAGTTCTGCCTAATCCCAGACATTATTTCTTAGACATCAGGAAATTTATTGGGTG
>DWGR01004305.1:0-11256 GCA_018247715.1 Heliconius burneyi
TAATACTTGTATAACAATATGTTCATTTTCAATTCATGTTTGATGGTAACAGGTTCAAATATTTGTTGTTTTATATTATTGGTTAGAAAAAAAGTCTTGGAAAGCCTTAATATATGGATACAAAACTCAAATTGAGTTTAAGGAATTACGTCAAATGAAATACATGAAACAAAAAGAAAAATGCAAAATAAATAAATAACTATAGGCTAGATTGTATGCAAAACGAACGCTTCTAATCAAAAAATTCCTGTCGTATATTATCACATATATGGTCATATATAATTAAGTTATTAAAGAAGCTAACCGTCGGTTAACGATATCTGGGCTATTATAAATAATTATGACGTTACGTTTGAATTTAACTTCACTATCACCGTTACGTTTAAACGTCATGTAAAGTGATTTGACAATTAATAAGAATTCTTTGTTAAATACACGCATTTTTACTGAATAGCAGGATAGGCAGAGGGAAGATAGTGCTAAGACACTCCATTTTCCATTTACCGCCCCATTTTTGAGATATTGCGTGTTGAGTTTTGGAACTCAACAACGCCTATAATATCTTATTAAAACAGGTAAACAAAAATTATTCATTACTCTGAGTGGGAATCGAACCCACAACCATCTCTTTCCTAGTCAGGCGTTGTGTGTTTTATAATCTATAGTATTACAAAACGGTGCATGTCAGTGATCTATTGATCTACTCTATCATATCTACGGAACTGCTGCGATAGATTAGCCACGCTCCGCGGCGTTTGTCACTTCCTCGCGTGACAGACGTACATACAACATGTCATCGATGTAACATGTTTTATATACAAATTGTAATGGCAACTTAGTACAGTACAGATGATTGTAAATTTGCAATTTAATTATAATTAGCTTTTAATCTGCGGCTTCACCCGCGTTATTAAATGTAAATAAGAATTGTGTCACATGACATATTATGAATCCTTGACGTGATGTTATATAGATCGTAGACTTATAGATTGTAGGCGAATAAATGTGGGGATGGTCTCAATGATAGAAAGAGAAGAGAAAGACTCTTATGGATATGGAGATATGAATTCCCCAGTCTAATAAATTCTAATAAGCTTAAAGCAGTAAATAAAATAAATTATTTTTAGCTACACTTTAAAAATGAACATAAAAAAGTGTTTATAATCAATTCGTTTCCCCGATCGGTAATCGAACCGAAAATTATAGAAAATGTAATTGGCACTGCGTTCACAGTAACATGTTGTGCTGCTATACCACGACGGCGTCAATGTATAAGTTAAATATATTTTATATGAACTTATATATTTTTTTATTTAAAATTTATTTTAAATAATAATATTATAATTAAAATACAATAATCTTTGGGTAATTTTTATACTTCAAACAGTTCGACCGCGTTTAAAATTTTCATATTTTGCCATATTTAATTATATAGAGTCAATGTAAGACAGATAGATTCGAATTAATTTAAGGTACACTTATTTATAAACTCTACTTACTTATAAATATATATCTAATTGCAGATAATAATAATGATATGTGAAAGAGAAACTTTCGAGTCATCTACGAAAATAAATAAATACGGACAGTACGGAAATGCATATGTATATATTATAAAAACTTATATAGTAAAGGAGTGCAAAAGAAATATATTTTATGTATCCCACAAATTTCAGAGGCAGAGGGCACCTAGGGTAAAGATAGTCCATACCTAGTCTCAAGATAGTCCATTCCTAGCCCACCATACGATTAACGAGATTAAAATAATATGAGTATGTATTAATTAGATTTTTAACAAATGAATTTTACATGCTGCTTTAAAGGGAAATTAGAATTCCAAAGAATATTTCATAATTATATATTTTGAAACAAAATATATATTTATATAAAAAATTATATTATTATAAAACTATAAGATCTACATGTCCATTCCCAAAAAAAAAATAAACAATAATAGCATAACAACAGTAAGCTTATACTTTTTTTATAATAATTATAAAATATAAATATAACATTTCTTCATATTTTATAATTATAAATTACATTTATAGAAATATATAATATTTATAAGACACTTACATATAAACAATACGTATAACACTACACTATAAGCACGAGCGTTCAGCGTATCTTTCACTCGCGAACTGTATCAACGAGTGTTCCCTTCCCTCAAGAGCTTTCCAGCTACCGCGCCTAGATGGTAGAACCTTTAAGATTCCTTATTATTTTATTATACTAAAGTTTATTATTTATTGTACTAGAACACCGCGGCTTCACCTGCTTGATATATATGAAAATTTATTTAATATTATTCAGGTGTAAATTAGATGATTTTATTTTTTGGCTCTATAAGTAGAGCGAGACAATGAGGATAAATAATTATATAAAATCGAACCCACAGCCGTCACGTGTCGGACGCAGTGCCGCTTTTAATTATTATTAATTATTTTCCTTGTGAAAACGGAAGAAAAGAAATGGATAAAAAAATAATTATTACAGGTCCAAATACACATTGACTTATCGTGTGTGCGGGAGCTGCGTAACAGTAAAAAAAGTATAACTCAAATACAATTGTAAATTTAATTTTAATTAAATTTTGAAAAGAGAGATTGGGGTGATATTTTTATCTTTTTGCTTCTTTTATAATAATACGTAGAATGTTCATTGTTCACTTTAATAAACTTAATAGTACGAGATACGAATGAACTTTAAATGTTCGCTATACTCGATACTCATTGTCTCTAAACTTGGTGAATAAAAGCTAAAAATATTGTATTAAAGGTATCTACCAAAAGGCAAAATAGTAACTTATTGTTTCAATCAAATCCAAATCCTGAAACATGAAAGCTTTTTCTACTGTAATTAATGCGATAATGAAAAATATACAATACAATAAAGAGAAATCAAAAAATTAAATAGGCCTAAATGCAATATTAACATTCTAATAAAATAGTCCTAACAGTATTAGAGAGTCCATATCCGGTGAAGTATCAACAGTTTCCTTTTCATTGAAATCTCTCACAACATTGACAAGCGACTGCGCTGAACTACTTTAGTTAGTTTTGCATATATTAGCGTGGCGTGGTCGTTATTTTAACTTCCAGTTAACTTTATGTTACTTCTAAAATAACATAAAGTTAACGGGAACTTGAAATAAGGATAATTTATATTAATGTGAAAGACTAAAAGGGTTCAAGTTGCAAGAACATTTGAATTGCTATTCCCATATTTTCCTCTAGTTTCACTGGTAACAGTTTTTCTTCGGCCCGAATTTGTCCCATTGCTTGTTGAGTGGCGGAATTTAACGTAATTTTTCTTCCGTTACTAGAGAGAGGAAGTTTAAAAAAATAATCATTCTCTAGTCTCTCAGTGACTATTTTTTTCATTATTTATGAAAGAACCCCATTTATCATAACTATCGCATTAATGACAAATATAATATAAATATCGTGCGTCGCGCGGAAATGAAATATTTAAATGTTTTATTTCATCGCTCTGCTAAGCCGCGGCGTTAAATTCCGCCCCTCAATTTCAAACATTGTGTGAATATTGTAGAGAACGGAAGTCTTCATAGGAAAAGAGTGTTTTAACAACCAGGTTCCTTGTGTCTCCACTGCTGCTGGATGTGCTGGATAAAGCGTAGCTTCACCACGAAAAAAAAGGTAGATAAGGAAGTATAGGGAGGTGTACCAAGCGAGGACTTCTCGAAATGATTACGGGTACTTATAAAATAGTTATAAAGTTATTACAGATCGCCCAATAATAGCTTTTGTACTTCAAAGAAGTGTTACTTTCACAAGAAGTCCAATCTATGTCCATATGAATCTCGTCGATTATGTTTTATGGGTCTTATGTCACATTATATAATAAAGTAGATTGAATATTAAACTGTTGTATATGAGCGCCTCTTGGAAATCGTGTAAGCTCTGTCACTAAAATGTACGTTCTTAAAGAAGCAGTCCCAAGAAAAACGTATGTTGTAGTCGATAGAGCGCTTTGGCGAGTTTGCTGAAATAAGTATAATAGTACTTTATTATACTTATCTTATATAGATGGATAAGATATGTAAAGATAACTTGACTTTTCTTAAACTATAACAAATTGTCTTTCCTCATACAATCCTTATTTCCTCTTCATACTAGATCTAGACCTAGTTAACTTAAGTGTGGAATAAAAAACGCAACTAACACGTTTTGTAATAGGAAATGCAGTTAATTACACATTGAATTTATCGACCTAAAATAGCTAGTTTTTATATTATTATGTAGTGACAAATATTATTTCTAAATTTCCTTCGAATGTATTTGACTGCAAGAATTGGTTTTGAATACAATTCTTATTTGGATATGGTTAGTTTCCCGCATATAGTACAGCAGTGGAAGAAAACCTAGTGTCAAATCTCTCCGTTCTCCATTTACCGCTTCCATTCGAGCTACTGCGTGTTAAGAAAAGCGGTACTCAACGCCACGCTATAGCTATAGACTAATCTAGCCAAAGCCTAATGAAAATTATTTATTTAGCCGAGTGGAAATAGAACCCAGAATTGTCGCGTTTACACTCTCTGCTCTCTGCCTCAAATAATACCTACCGCTACAAGATAAAAATGATGATATAAAAAACAAGTATTACGACACATTTCTAGTTATATATCATTATATTATACTTACTTTTGCAAGACAATGTGCAAGAGACCGCCTCCAGTAAATGTGATTCAGTCGTGAACAAGTAAAAACTAAAGTGCTTCTTTTGCAACTTAAACGATAGATGTGTCGATTTATATTTATATCGTAAAATATCCTGACTTTACTCCCGTCAGATAGGATAGCTTAAGTTTTAGACGTTAAGGTAGGAATGTGCTTACCTTATATAGTATAGACTAAAATATTTACCAACAAATAATTATGGCTGAAAAATAAAATAAAAACGTTTTACGAGAAACACTTATTATATTAAAACGTTTTACGAGAAACACCTATCTGTAAAGACAGACAACTATACGTTTATATATTATAATATTTAAGTTTTGTCATTAAGTTTGTTCAGGCTCATGATTTCAGAAAAAATATCAGTAGGTAGATACAAAACACTCATCCAAGTTTGTGCAGCACATTTGAGTGATATACTTTATTAAAACCAAACGAGCATCGAACCAAAATTTAGAAATTTAAATTCGCTCCATTTAAATAATAATAACTTACATTTTGTACTTATAACTTTATTATTAGTAAAAATAATTTTGTTATCTCATGCAACAACTATAATTACTTTGAAATCTACGTATTCTTTTAATTTACGTCCTCGTACGGTATAAAAAGCTTTTTTATTTCAATTCATAATAGTAATGGTGTTGTCTTGGCGCTAACGGTAAACGCAATCAATATGGGTTCGATTCGTGTCCTCTCTCACCAGAGCGCGGCACTCAACACTAAATATCTTGCTGAAAGTGGAGTACGGAGTGACTTAAGTCTAACTTGCTATATATGAATTTCTGGAAATATTTCTCTATTAGTGCTCCCCGCGGTTTGCAAGAGCCTACATGCCAAATTTCAGCGTTCTAAGCAACGCAGTTCAGACTGTGGCTTGTCTGTCTGTTACTCAGTAGCAGAATAATATATAATAGCTACGAATAGCACAATTTATCGACGCATTCTAAACAAAAATGTTCCTCCAAATTTACGTCTATGGATTTAGATGATTCATACACATATTACATACTTAATAAGAGATGACGTAAACAAGTAAATTTTCATATTTTTATTAATAACTACCAATAATTATAATTACAAGTGCGCAACTATCGCCAAAAACCAGATATGGCGCCAGATCATCGCGTCGGCTCCGCCTTTTACTTTGAAATTTGAATGTGATGTTTAATTTGTTTATTTTGTACAATGTTATGCAATACGAGAACTCAACTTTAAATAAATATTGATAATAAAATTATTCTATATCGTAAATATTTCATTATTTAAAATCGAAGTCAGAAAAATAAAGAACCGTGAAAAGAAGGAAACAGGATGTTGCTAGATTGTGTTTTTTACGAAAATGTTTTAAGAAGTTAGATAATATTAAAATAATAATATTAAAGTCATATTTAATGAAGAGTAGTTATAACCTTTTTCTTCAGTCAAATGTAATTGGTACATATTTTATAGAGGAAACCTAAATTTGCGCAGCTTCACGTTTTTCGCATATAACTGTCTAGGCTAGGGTACAGCAAATTCAGCCTGGAATACAATTTTTTTTACTGATACCTACTGTGGTAGAGTTTCTGAAGTTTTACTGATACCTACTGCGGTAGAGTTCCTGAAGTTTTTAAAAAATATAAAAACCATTCACATTATAATCAAAGGTTCTAATTTTAGCTTCATGTATTTTGCCCGTCTATAACAGGATAGATGAAGGAAACCTGGTGGTAAAATACTCCGATCTTCACTTTCCACACGTTTTGTATTTCGCATAACTATGTGTTAAGTGGCGGAATACAACGCCGTGAAATGAAAATAGTTAATTCCTTCTCTTCGGAATCGAACCCATAACCATCGAATTACAATCAGACGCAATAACTCTTCGACGGCCTCATATATCATAATCCAAACATCATTTCTTATTTTTCTAATTAAATATGTTTCATATTTGTATAAAATCGTCCAACACTGTGAGAAAATTATTATTGACATATTAAAATGTATGTATGTATGTACGTACGTACATCAATTTTGAATAATTACTTTCCGAACTAGTTTTTGCGGATGTTGCATTCGCTTTGTAGGTTATGGGTAAAGAACTTGATTATACGAGTAAACGCCTGGTGCTTGAAGGAAATTATATGGATTTAAAATGGAATAAGGCTTTTTTGCCTTGTATAGGTATAGGTATAGATAGAATGGCAGGCAGACCCTAAGCTATTATGGCAGTTTTTAATTTTTTCATGTTCGTAAGATTTTATCAATAGCGAAAAAAGTTCCTCACTCTATTCGATTACAGATTAGATGTAAGATTAAAAATCCATGACAAATTAAATTTCCATTCAAATATAACAACACTCCTTTGTACTTCGACTAAGAAAAAACAAATCTTAAAAATTGTAAAAAAAATATTACCTATACTTGTGATTCTGAAAATATAAGTCCACTTTATCATTCTGTACCTATACATGTTATAAAAAAACTGCAATCGTTTTTAGAATCTTTGTTATTTAACATATTATGAGTGACACATCTGAATTTTAAAACTGTACATGGCTGACTATACATGTTTAGCAAATACATGCCGTCGTGGTGCAGCGTCACAAGGTGTGACTGAAACGCGACGGATGTGGGTTCGATCCCCACTCGAGGAAGTGAAATATTTATATACGTCTATATTTCTATTTCTTCGCTCTGGTGTCAAGGAAAAGCGCGGCGTTGACATCTGCCACTCAACACGCAATGCCTCCAGAATTTGTCAAGAAGTGGGGAACGGAGTGTCTAAATATGAACGGGGTATTTTAACAATAGGGTCCCACCCAGGTTCCCTCTGCCTACCCCGCTGTATGGCATACAGCGTGAATCTAAGACTGATCTGAGAATACGAGTATTTTAAATAAATATTTTCTGAAAAACAAATATAATCAACACCATCTAAATAACAAATTATACTTTTATCTGAATAAAAAAATAAGCAAAAACAAAATAAAGAAATAAAATTATTCTCAATTACAAATTCCACAATAATGATGTGGCCGTGAGCGCGGCATCAATCAATGTGTGATGTAAGGCGTGATGTAACGGATAACTGTTTTACTTTCATTAGAGTTTAGACCGATCGTACGTAGAACATGTATCATAATAATAGATTTTTGTTCGATATCTTGAATAATTTTATTAAATTTTCTCTAAAGCCTGTAGTGACGTAGGGGCGTATGACTGTAAACGTGACAGGTTGTGGGTTCGATTCCCATTTGAGGTCGATTTTCGTTTTCAACTCAACATACAGTCTCTATAGTTCGGGAAAAAGTGGGAACTGAAGTGTCTTATTGGAAACGGAGTGTCTTAAGACTAAGTTTCCGCCATCTATCCTATTATGTGCGGTATACAACGTACATATACACTCGTATAACTGCGTATGTCTGTAAACTATACTGTGAACGCAATGGCTGTGGGTTCAATCTACAGTGAGGGATTTATTTATTTTTTAATTAAACAGTTCTGGAAAGACGATATTGAATTCTGTCACTTAACATGTAATGTCTTAAATTCGGGCGAGGGGAGACAGGCGTGTGCTAGCACTAAGTGATAGGAGATCAGGGTTGCTTTGTGCAGAAAGGGAACCTAGTGCTAAGACGCTGTTTTCCTCCTTGCGGTTTTTTTCGTCATTGTGTGTTGAGTGGCGGAACTCAACGCTTCCCTTCGTCTTGTTATTAGCGAGGAAATTAAAATAAATTTTTCGTTTCCCGAACGAGAATCGGCCCTTGTACCAATAATGTTAAGATGGTTATAAACCTGATATATTCATCACAAAAATAAAATTCGAATCACTTACCTACGGTTGCCATATTTTTTTGGTCTATCATCAGCATGTTTCCGGTCGATTAAAAAGTTAACAGCGTGTGAACGAATGTACAGCGTAAAAATAATCCTAATCACTAGAGTAGGAGACCAGTCTAGACGACGCGTATGACTGTTAACTCGAGAGTTTGTGGGTTACATTTCCACTCGAGTGAACGGAATATATAGAAAAATCAAAATAATATTTGATTTCTTCTCACTAGTGTCGAGGCAAAGCGCGGCACTAACTTCCGCCAGGCAACACGCAATGCCTCGAGAGTTCGGTAGAAAATGCGGAGTGTCCTAACACTAGGTTCTCTCTGCTTACCTAGCTACATATACAACGTGAAACTAAAAAAAAGTAGCATATAATAGGTATATGTGTTGTAATACATTCTTAAAAGCGGGTCATCTGCAATTAGGTATGTAATAGGTACTTATAGTTCATTTTATTCGTTACGTTTTGCGTAAGGAATCAAGAAATAAAAATATCTTTTTTGGCACAATTTTGGACGAAATTTTAACCTTTAATTCTACCGAAAGTGAATGCTATCACTTAATGCTGTCATATAAAGTTTATTTTTAAATAAAATATGTATAAATAGTGGCTGCCGTGTCGCAGGGGCACAAGCACGCATGCAACTGTAAACGCTACGTTTGTGGGTTCAAATCCCACTCAGAGCAATGAAACATTTAATATGTTCATTACCGCGCTCTGATAACGAGGCAAAGCGCAGCGTTGAGTTCTGCCACTCAACACAATGCTTCAAATGTTCGTATATTTGTTTAATATTAAGCAAATGTACAAGTAGAACAAATATACAAATATTTGGAAGTATCTAATTGTCTGTCCTACGAAGTGTACTAGGCTCCTAGATTTACTTTATCTGCCCTGTTATGTTCGGGATTCAAAGTGAAAATATATAAGAATTTAGAAAAATTACCTAGAAAAATGTAGAAGTAAATATATTTTATAATTAAATATAATATAACATTTCACATTTTCAAGTAATATACTTTAACTGCGGAGTGCGATGATTACAAGAACGAGTAATCAGGTATCAACTAAATATGGTTAGAAAGGGAACGTAAGTGACATAACTAGTTACATCAAGACTAATATGCTATAAAACCAACTGTAACAGGCACTTCCGGTTGACCTTTGACCTTTATAAGTGTTTAGCACGACAATTAAACTTTTATGTGATATATTATTTCGTGTATTATCGTTTGATTTTAATCATTAATTTGCATATTAGAAGATTTTAATTAGCTATTTGCTTATACAAATTTTTCTTATGTTTCAGTGTGAAATGCGGTGATGAATCTAATTTTAAGACACTCTATTAAGACACTTCTGTTTCCCACTTTCCACCGATTTCCAGAGGCATTGCGTGTTGATTTGCGGACCTCAAAGCGACGATTCTTAATCTACATTGATAATATTAAATATTTGCCTTCCTTAAGAGGAAATCGAATCCATAACCTGTCTCGTTTTACCTCTACGCCACGAGTGGCCTTCTTGGGACTTCCTAGCTGTCTACATCTTATCAGCGCTGGCTTCTCGTCGTGTCATTTAACTAATCTAAGTAGAACGAATCATTTTAATTTCCCTTCCGTCTACCCTCATTAGTCAAAGCTCGGTGTTGAGTTTCGCTATTCAACTATTAGCTAGTTTCTGCCTATTATGAGCTAGTGCAGTGTCTTCACTGGTATGATATAATTAATTTAGTTTTTTTTAAAACATAATTAGCTTTTTTAACAGGCCACGTAAAAAGCATTAGGACCCCCGTAGGGCATGTCTGACGAGGTTGATGACAGTGGATGAGGCGAAAGAATCAAATATAAAAAAATATATTCATAAAAAAATAAAGCGTAAAGTTAAGTTAAAAGCACAATTATTAAAGATATTATATAGTAGCTACATTTGGGTAAATAGGTATTTATTCGATAAAGAGTCTATGGGCCAATGTCATAAAGATTTTATTGACAATTTAAGCTTTAGTACTTACCTTACATAATGATACAAACATAAAACAACAAATTGTTAAAGCAGTAAAATATTGAAATAAATGTTACAAATGTTCGTGTTTACACTCAAAGGAGCAAAAGTCAGAGAAAGTTGATCAGTTCGTTTTATTTATAGATGTTATAAAGTGGACTAGAACGATCCGTATTTAATTGACTCGAAATTACCTTATAGATTAAAATATAGAAGGGTTAGTGATGCATCACTTTATTCCCCACTTTCTGTTTTTTTAACTTTAATGCGTGTTCCGTCTGTACATTAATATACATATTTTTATTATTAGATTTTTTTTCAGTTATACATCTAAACTAAAACTAAACCACACAAGAAAGAACACCACACCACATCTGAAGAAAAATGGCGCCTTTATGATGGATATGTATGTATAGTTTTTTTAGCTTTATGCTGAATCCCGCTCATAGCAGGTATAGGGAACCTGAGAACCTATTTTTGAGAAACTCCGTTCTAATTAACACACGTTCCCCACTTTCCGCAGAATCCTGGAGGCTTTACGTGTTAGTCGACGGAATTCAATGCCACCCTTTACCACGTTACCAAATCGAGGGGCACACATTAGTGCGCCGCTACAAACTACAGGCCTTATATTTTGATGGTTTTTTTCTAGATATTTTCTAAAATCTAAAATTGAATCACCGGGAAACCAATTAAGCTACTATGAGATTATGTAGATCATTGCAG
>DWGR01004306.1:0-11256 GCA_018247715.1 Heliconius burneyi
GAGACCACGTCTGTCTGTAATCACGACAATTGAAAAATTTCGCCACGCAATGAGCAATACTTTGGAATTCGGCAGAGCGTCTTAATAGGAACGAAGTGTCTTAAATATAGATTCCGAGGTTTCCCATACCTGTCCTGCTATGTGCAAAATACAGCTTGGAGTTTATTTTAAAATGCTTAACGTAAACAAAAATATCCTAAAAAATATTTGAAATTCTAATTAAATAACACAACAAATTTAGCTTTAATATTTTAAAAACTTTCCTATAAAACAGGAAATAGGGGGACACATATGTGTTTTATTTTTTGTTAATGTTATATGGTTTGATATACATACACACATATATCGTGTGTGAAATATTACCTGTCACATGCTATCTAGAGGCATTGATCCGCGCCGATATATGCTATTTTGACGAGGTTGAATCTGTTTGAATATGAATTTTAAAAGTTTGACTTGTTCGACTATTTTTTTTAATAAACCTACGTTTGAATACACGCCGTCCCCAATTTCCGTTAAATTTTTGAGACATTGCGTTTTGAGTGATGAAACTCAACGCCGTGGAAGGAAATGTAAGCAATTTTCCCCGATGTGGGAATCGAACCTACAAATCATTACTTAAAAGTTCATAATTTACATAATTTAAATTTACTTTTTTGATACAAAAGTACAAAAAAAACATTAAAATATCAATATTCATTTGTCTATGACTGCGATATACAAATAAAAAATTTATTTTGCAAGGTCTATAAATATTTAATTGCATACAAGTCAAATCTTACTACAAAGTCAAAATCTTATTAGGCAGTGACAATCTAATATTATGACAGTGTAGGACAAGTTTTAATTAAAGCCGGTACAACGCTGCCAAGAAGCTACTTGTGTATTGCGTAACTTTTATAATTTACGAATGTATGACCTCCGTTACCGTTACGGAAAACGGGTTTTTGGTGAAGAAAGAAGATAATATATTTTTTAATTCGTGCTGTTTTAACAAAGATGACACCTGGGAACTTAGTGTTAAGACTCTTTCGTTCCTCATTTTGAAAGTAGAAGAAATGAAATTTTTGAATATTTGTGAGATTCGAATGCACAACCGTCGCGTTTACAGTCACAGAGGCATACTCCTCAGTTCTGTATTAATGTTAATTTATTTAATTTTTTTTTAAGTTTTGAATGGTGGAACTTAACTCCAGCTTTTACCTTCCCAGAGCTAATAAATAAAAATTATCGTTGCCCTTAATGGAGATCAAACAAACTTCCATCGCGTTTACAGTAATAGCGTTATCAGTAGACTCTTTTTCATTAAAGTAATGAAAGATATTAAAATAATTATATTGTAGGCTCTTTTGTTCCTTTACATGTATTTGTAACTTATACTGTTTTCGTAATAAAAGGCGGGTTAAGCAATTTTATTTTTACATCATGTGCTTTTTATAATTTTTTTTATTGCTAAAAATTAACATTAGGCAATCAGCTTCACGCTGTATTTTTTTTTATGGTAAAAGGACAAGGCAAACGAGCGTTCGGGTCACCTGAGGGTAAGTGATCCCCGCCGCCCACGACCCCGTGCAACACCAGAGGATTTACAGGTGCGTTGCCGGCCTTTAAGGTGGAGGTAGACGCGCTTTTTGAAGGTAGTAATGCGCGGTACAGTGCCCTATCCAGAATTCGAAGGGCAGCCTGAGTTAGTAGACTCAGGGAGGGATTCTCCAGCACCGGAGGTGCTGGTACCCTCCTGGGGTAGTATCTCTTTAAGTGCTGCTTTCATATTCCAAGGAGGGGTGGGGGTTGGGCTCCGGAGCCCGGCATTACCTAATGCGAAACGCAGCGGCATAAAGCCACTACTTAACGCTGGTTTTAAATGCCGGGGGTGGTAAAAGTCCGGCCGAGTCTGCCCATGCGCGTTGTCATTGCTGGCGACGTGACTCTGCCACACGTACTTTAGTCGCCTCTTACGACACCATCAGTACCAGGGTGATCCAATTCTAGGCCGGCATCATACATACAACAGAGAGTTGTCTTATTACTAGTAATAAGACAACCTCTTTTTCACTTATTTTTTTCGGCTTTTGCTTTAACGTTAGACATTTGTACAAATTTGCTCTTTTGTGATAAATATTCCCGTATATAGCAGAGTTGGCAAAAAGAACCAAGGTTCAACTCACTGCAGATTTATAAGAGAATGATTTATACCTTTAATACGCGCATATAATTTTTTACTAATCTAATCTAAAATAAAAAAGGCAACTGAAAAAAATAGCCAAATCAATATAGACTAAGTAAGCAAAGCCGTGAATCATAAATAGAACAGACTACATGGCACTCCAGGCCCATTGCATTGCAGAGTGAGGAGCTCAGAGCAGAGCCTGGGACTCGTGATTCAAATGTAGGTTTGTACTCCTTTACATAAGTATTAACGCTATCTTCGCGGTCTAACTTCTTCTCTCTACCGAAACCAAATTCGAAATGATTTTATTAATGCCGCCTTCAAAGGACGGCCTGGGAATTGAGGTTCTAGATAGACTGAAATCTTTTAGTAAATTATAAAGATATCGCTCTTATTGTTTATAGATATAATGATATCGCTCTTATTGTTGTCGTAAGATAGAAGTATCTGTTATTGCTACTGTTACTACTTT
Organism: Heliconius burneyi; assembly: GCA_018247715.1. Classification (NCBI taxonomy): domain Eukaryota; kingdom Metazoa; phylum Arthropoda; class Insecta; order Lepidoptera; family Nymphalidae; genus Heliconius; species Heliconius burneyi. Next base: position 2,643 of record DWGR01004306.1, read on the forward strand.
AAGAAGACAATTAGTGTTCTATCAAGCACAAATAAACAAAATTAAAAAATCTATTATCAAAATTTAATAGAAAGTTTTAATTTCATTTGTTTTTACGTCACCCTGTTTATAAAATAAGCTCAACAAAAACAATCCAACCGTCGGAGCAACACTCGAGGAAACAAATTAGCAAAGTTTGTTACTTCTTACTTCTGAATAAATTCCGCATTTATTTTCGCTTCGAGTACTTCTAATGAATATCTCTTAAATTTCGTTGATCACTGTTTAACTTGGATTTTAATAATTGTAAAATATTAAATGAAGCGACCGATTTTTATACTAGGTTCACGCTGTATCCCGCATTTATCGGGTTAAGTGGAGAAGAAACACCTCGCATGGATTGCCCAATTTTCAAAACATTGCGTGTTAAGTAGAGCTCCTCAAGGCTATACTTTATCTTAGTAGCAAGACGAGGAGCGAGAAATAAAAATTGATCAATTGTATTAGAATAAAAATAATTCAGTTTCATGTGTGGAAATCGAATCCACAATCAGTTTTCAGTCAGTTATGTTTTGATTGTGTATTCACTCATTTTGATATTGTTAAACAATATAAATAAATGGGAATGAAGTATAGTGAGGTTTTTTTGGATATCACATGGGCTTGGGCGATTTCATGGGCATACACAATTAAAAAGCCTACAATACTTAAAACAAAAGAAAATGTTTTATAGCCAGAAACGAACTGACGGTACACAGAGAAGACATTTAATAATTCACACTGGAAAACGTTCATTTCAATAAAGATACTTGAATAAACTTCTAAATAACTGTAGTTAAAGGAGTAAAACTTTTGTTCTCGACAAAAGGAGCGCCGTTACTGAATTAATTGGTCAATAACAAAACATTATAAGAGATTGTCGCAATAAAGCCGATGTAAGTACGACACATTCAAATTAATTGAGACGGGGATATAGAAGTCGTGGGGGAACTTACTGATCGTAAGTAAATTACAACCAGTTTATAATTTAACTGTTGAACTCGAAATTGGTGGTATTACATAATAACATCATAATTACTATTAGGGTGAAATCAGGATAAATGGGATAGATATAGACACTATAAAAAAATTATAAAAATAAAAATAGTAATACTATCTTAAACGTGTTCTACATGTGCTTGCTATTCGTTTGGAACATAATTTGTTATGCAGAGTATTTTTTTTTGCTTTTTTGAGCGAATATATTTGTCATGTTTTAAAATGTAATAAATTCATACTTTACAGTGTAATAAAAAAAAGTATGAAAATTTTAAAAATATACCAAGCAATTTGACTTCAAAGAAAATTTTCCAATATTCAAATTGATATAAATACAGCTTGTCAGTTTGTATACGTACAATCTCCTATAAGAAATATAAATTCTATTGCGGTAATAACGCTTACTGTACTGCTATTTGCATTCACAAAGGATATTATTCGGTTCGGAGTTATATGAATTTATATTACAATAAAATAGGCGACATTCTTTTCCATATACGAGTTTAAGATTTTAACTTCACCCTATATCTCACATATAGCTGAAGTTGGGTAGGCTGAAGGAATCTAGTGCTAAGACAGTGAGTTCTCCAGGTATTTCACAATTTTCAAGACGTTCCGTCTTGAATAGCGAAACTCAACGCCGTGAGCGTTTAACTAAATACTGGGCTTTTATGAGAAATATTTGGTAATAGTCTTCTTGTATAAGGTAATTGTAAAATTAAGTAAATATTATATAGTTAGCGTTAAGTCCGGACCATGTGCCCCTAGCGAGTGAAATAAATAATTAAAAAATAACTAAGATCTAACAAATAAAACTTTAGTTTTAAACAAAACACAATTTAGACGGAAAATGGAGAACGAAGAATAGACATTCAGTTCCTTCTGCTTACCATACGAGAAGAAAAGAAGCAAGTTGTAAAAAAAAGCTTAAACAAACTACATCCAAGTTCAAGTAAAACGATTACTAAAACAATGCAAAATCCTAACGAGATGTATGCAAAGTTGGTAGCCAGGTCTTAGTGTCTAGTTAACTTGGTACTTATGGTTCCTGCGAGTAATTCCCAAGAATTGTCTTATGTACTTCTATCGTCAAGTTTTTAAATTACTTCAAGCTGCGTCGTGTGAAGAGGAAACGAGCTATGTACACGCCGTCATTGGCACTGAGTGTGACTGTAATCACGACTGGTTGTAGGTTCGATGCCCACTTGATGAAATGGAATAGTTATTTAAATTTATATTTTCATTTCTTCGGTCTGATTTTCAGGCAAAGCGCGGCGTTGAGTCCTGCTACTCAACACTCAATGCCTCTGAAAATTCCGTTCCCCGGAGTGTCTTAATACTACGTTCTCTCTGTCTACTCTACTGTGTGCAGAGTACAGCGTGAAGCTGATTTGATTTGGTTTTGTTTTGTTTTCTTTATTAATTCTGGTAATGAGACAAGGCGTGGAATTGAGTCCCGCCACTCAAAACGCTATGCTTAATACTATGAATTCGGTGTCATTATGGGAAGTTGGTACCAATTAGTGCTCGCAGCGGTATTTAATTAAATGTCTTACGGAAACCCGTGTCGTTTCCACGTGACATTCCAACACGCCACCGCCACGTTAAGAAATTTAATTATCTTTATGCTGTATCCCGCACACGGTAGGGTACGCAGAGGAAACCTAGTGTTAAGACAATCCATTTACCGGAACTCAACGTCGCTCTTTGCATCGACACTAGCGGGAAGATATGAAATTATGAAATATTACATTTAATGGAATGGGGATCGAACCCATAGCGAGTTTCGTTCCCACTGAGCCACGACTGCCCTTGTTATGTTGAGAAAGAAATTATGAAACATAATTGAGTTAAACATTTAACTCTTTCACATTGCCCCCAAGAACGTTGTCTCTGGAATAACCAGAACGTCTTATAGCAATTTCGAACTACTGAGACCTTAGTACAGTAATGAAATGGAAAATAGAATTTTTGTTATCTCATTAGTCGACAGTTTTGTTATTTTATGTCAGAAGGTATATTTTATTATACTTAATACTATGTTAATTTATTAAGTGAATTTTGAACGATAATATAACAGTCGTGAGTTCGATCGCAGCACGGCATTGATATGTATGCGTGTGTGTGTTTATAATAACTCCGCAATTAGTATACCCAATATCTCGCTTTTTTTTCGAACATGAGGTTAATGTTGTCAGCCCTATTGACTTTCAAAGCTACACCGGTTGGGTAGGGAAGAGTCCGCTCGATGGCCGCAAGCCGAGCTTCGAATCCCGCAGGGGGCGCCCATACAGTCGTCTACTTCCTCACAGGGAGCCACTTAGTGCTTGGATTTCTTCAGGGACAGAGTACCTTCTTCCCTACCCAACCGGTGTCGCTGTAAAAGCCAATAGGGCTAACAGCATTAACCTCATGTTCGACAAATATTTCGTAATTAAATGCGGTATACGGTGAAACTAATTATGTTATTAATATTCATGCAGTCATTCAGGTATTTCCGTTGAAATCACAAATTGGGCTTCAATTAATTCTAATAAAAATAATGAATATTTTAGGGATTCATCTTTATGCAAACTGATTGATTCAAGTTGATTGTTTTAACGATAATTAACTGTTTAATTGAGCTAAAAGTGTAAGAACTATGGGAATTTGTATTGATAGTAAAATAATTTGTGACGTAGAAAGAAAAAGCTTCTTCGCATCCTATAGATTCACCACACACGATCCTTTGTATGAAGAGGAATATTAAATAAAGCCTATGACGTAGGCTCTGTATACAATACAAGAATCTTTTAAATTTTATTTATATTTTACAATTTGTGACTTATCTTTTCGAATAAAACTTGAATCTAAAATCACCAACTGCCCTCGTGGTACAAGGCACTAAATTGTGACTGTAACGTAAAGGTTGTCGCTTTCCACTCAGACGAATGTCATTTTTTCGTCATGGCACCAGGGCAAAATCCCGGCATTGAGTTCCGCTACTCATTATACATTGCGTCGAAAAAATCAGCGGAAAGTGGAGAACGGAGTGATAACATTAGCTTCCCTCTGCCTACTTTGTTAACTGCGATATATGGCGTGAAGCAGAAAAAAGACTCATTGTAAATTATCAGATGCTCCAAAGTGAACTCCACAACGAATTTAACGTATAAAACTCTTCAGTAGCAAGCATTGTAAATATAAATTAAAAATTATATATTGCACTTAATTGAAAAGTTTTCTTCTTTTCCGACTGTCGGAAAAATGAACGATATCGTAAATTATAGCGGTCTTCGGCGTAATGAATACAATAAAATGTAAAGTGATTTAGTACAGTTAACAGCGATTCACCGCGAGCAGGCGTCGTGTAAAATATTACTGGTTATTCAATTTAAAGGTTATTTTAGGGTTTATGGATTCTTTTGAGCGCTAACGTGTATGGGAATCGGAGAACTTAGCAAAAAATGTCTTTCTTAGTCCATCTCTTTTACTTGTTATTGTTAAATTTTCAAGGTATTATTTCAACAGAGTAATTTTTGGCATTAGTCAAGAGGTTGACGACAGTGCACGAGGTGAAAGAGGTACGGAGAAACTGTCGCATTAGGCGCTTTTTTTCTCTCTGACTATAAGCGCAGGAGATAAGGCGCGAAGTTAAACAAAATAATACGAAAATATTTCAAATAATAATAGTCATGTAAGTGGCACTAGCAACTGGATTCACAATAACTTTACCCCAATAGAAGAAATCATATTAAAAAATCTTGGATTTAGATTTTTTTACACGCTGTATCCCGCGTAACAGAGTAACCAGAGAGCCTAGTCTTAAGACACTCCTTTCTACTAGTAATCTATAGTAGCGACTATATAAATATTCACAATAATAACTTACAATAACAATAATTTACTCTTTAAGCTTTAATACTACAAAATAACCAAATAAAAATTAAATCAAAATTATCAAGTCATCAGTATAAGTTTCCACATTTAATTTATATCGTTTTAAGAATATATCTTAAGCAAGGATGAGATTCTCAAGTGTCGTTATCAAAGTAGGGCTACATGTTTGTTTGCGCGTTTCAAAATTACATTTGATCCCATTGCCGCTATCTGCACGCCGCTTGTTAGTTAAAACGTCTTGACGCGTAAGAGAATATTCTAAGTTAATTAAAAAAGAGGAGAAATGTTTAAGAGAATATTTTTTTATTGCATTGGAACTATTCTTATTTTAATATCCAAAAAATATGAATTATATCTATTTAGAAAATCCCCCTACAGAAATGCTAACAACATAAATAAGTTGTAACAAGCGTATAAGATTTTCAACGTAGCTTGATGAGAACGTATCGCTCAGTGGTCAGAGTATAATATTTGAAATAATATTAAAATTATGATGATTTTTTTAAAAATTTTATTATACTTATTATGTGAAGTTAGATGGCTAAACCCAGAGCCATGTTAGCAAATCGGATTAATTTTATAAATCGCCACCAATATATATATTTGTAAGTAATATATTTAAATATCAAATTTAATATTTTAATTAATCATATAATTGTGAAACTTAATCAAAAGAGCTTATCATATCCAACAAATATTAGGCCTGAATTCCCGAATTGCCTAATCCGAGCGTATAAAAGGCTTTATCCAGTGATAACGTCTGACGCTACCAAGTCTACCATGCAAATGTGACAAATTTCAGTCAAAGCAACTGCCTCGAATGGGTCCATTTAAGGCCATCCGCAGTATTGTCCGCCTGGTCTTGTTGACTTAAATGTAAATGTGGACTGGATCTAAATATTTACTAGCGAAATATACCGAGCATAGATGATTTGTAAAGGAAATATTAGTTAGCTTGATTGTTGTATTTTGTTATTTTATTGCATTAAGTTGCTTTTTAGTTACTTTTTCGTTTTTTTTATAGGCACAAATTTAAGCTTCGTGTCTTAGATATATATGAAGTAAGAGGATAAAGAAAGCTTCACCATTTAGCAAGCTATGTTTAATGAACTGTTATATTACCTTAAGTATACGAGTATGTTACTACGTAAGTTTAGAAGAGTAGTTATTCAGAACATTTCAAACAATATATTTTATTGAAATAAAATAATATGAAAGTAATAATTATGTTTAGAATTCGCTTTGCCTCGTTACCAGAGCGTGGAAATGAAAATAATATTTCATTTACTCTAGTGGGAACTGAACTTATTACCTGTCACGTTTACAGTCGTTGGTTTGTACCCCTGCGCCACGACTGGCCTCTGGACGCTAGGAATGTTATTGCAGCTCATTACATTTGATACGTTGTTCTTTTTTCGTTTTAAAACTTTGTATCTGTTGGCATCATGCTTTGTGTGATTATTTTTGTTCAAAATGTTATATATTTTTAAAGTACATATAATTATAATCATTTGTTTCAGGTACGAATTAACCAACCAAGATTTCGTTAAGGTACTTTGGTCAGTTAGTTTAAGTTTTTTATTTACATTTTTAAAGTGTTGTTCTACACTTAGGAAAGAAACATACTTTTTAGAAAACATAAAAATTTTGAACGTAGCGGGATTTGAACCCGGTCCTCTTGGAAACCTCCATAGCGCTCTTACCAACTAAGCCATACATCGGGACAGACTGCAATGAGTGCGGATTCGGTCTTCATTCAGGAAAATTATTTATTTCCATTTCCCGACTATAATAGATAAATTTTGGCATTGAGTTCCACCACTTAACAGTCATTATCTCGAATTCGAATGAAAAGTGGAGAACGGAGTGTCGTGACACTTGTTTCTAACTCGTTTTCCTTATGCAAATGAAAATTTAAACAAAAAAATCTAATTTGCAAGCATTGAGCATAAATGTTTTTTTTGTGTTCAGTGCTTGTAAAGTTTGAATTCATCTGTTTCAACCGGCAAGCCTAAGAGCTCAACGTGAGCATGAAATGTGGCACATTTATGAGACCAGCTTAGTGCTGTGACGTCTGGCTGGTTGAACACTAGTCCCGTTGCTTATTATGGTTTTATTCAAAAGTAGCTTTTGTTCGGTTTTTAATGTGTTTCACAGAGTTGTGTAAAAATATGAGTTTGTTTTTGACACGTGTCTGTAGTGAAATAATAATAAAAAAAGAACACCACGCTAGTAGTAGGTCGCACAAATTACAGATCTAATTAACAGTGTAGAAAACATTCAATGCGCCCGAATTTCACAGCCGACCCCACTCGTTACTGTTGACTTGCTTCTGGTCTTTCCGTGTCAACTAATAATGTAGTGTTCCTTGAAGAAAAATGTTTTTTTTTTGTTATTTTATTCGAGTTAACGTTGCATACGTGTTATATGTAATATAAATTATACATTTAATGATTGCTTAACCTTATAAAATAAAAACAAACAAATAAATCAGCGTCACGCTTTATCTATCGACTCCGTTGTCCATTTTACATCGCATTCAGCAAAGACATGAAAACACAAATTTAAATAAATATTTTTTTTCTCAAGTGAACAAACCCAGTACCAGTCGTGTTTATAATCTCATACACATACTTGTCCCCTTGCGCCACAAATGGCCTCAATATACTAAGTAATACGCATTTTATTACTAGATACTTCCATAGCAATATATTTTATTTGTAAGTAAATATTTTCAGTACTTCAATCAATTCAGTCCCACAGCTCACTGAGAGGATCACTTAGAGGATATATTATCGCGATTGCGGTCCGCTCTAATATATTTCGAGTTTTTACTTTTCCTTATTACCAGGCAATGATGAATTGTCTCTTGTAGGCGTAAGCGTCTTCGTTAGCTTATTTACTTATCAGTCGTAGATGTAAGAAGCAAAATGTTTGTGATATAAAAAATGTTTGTACAATTTTTACTTTTTTTAAGTTACAAGTATAGAATAGTAATAATAATATTATAGAAGATTTATTGTTAAATATATATTTCAAAATATACAATACATTTACATAAATTAATAGAGTACAAAACGCTTGTGCTCGATATTGTTTTAATATACCACCGAGTGTTCATTAACTCCTTATCTTAACAATGCCAGTATGTTGAAAATGGAGTTCCGTAGGCAAGTTCACTTCGCTACATTGCTGTTTGGAGTTGTAAAATATCGTACACCTAAATATCTATACGATAAACTGGGCTGGTCAAATGAAAATAGCAAATATCACACTAGAGCTTCATCACACTTGATGCTCGTGCCTGTGAACCACTCAGCATCTTTCCGGAGAAGTTACAAATATATGGCTTCTAAATGTTGGAATTGGCTCCGCCGATTCGCGTTTTAAAATCCATTACCAATTTTAAATTAAATTTAAAAAATAATCTCTTAAATATGCAGAAAGCCATATATTTGTAAAAGGAATGATGCTTATTTTTTTTTTCTTTTCTTCCATATATTTATTAATTTTTATTATATTTACTAACTTGATATTTGTTTTCATATTTATATCATCTTTATATCTAATAATATAGTTTGAACTTAAAGAAACCAATTATTTTTTATACGAATGTATATATATAATTTTATATATGTAGATTTATTTTTTGTTTATTAAAAGCTTTCGTCCGCAGGCGCGTCTTTTCCTAGGCGGCTACTGAAAATCAGCGTTGGTA
>DWGR01004307.1:0-11256 GCA_018247715.1 Heliconius burneyi
CCTTAAATAGTGGTCTGACAATTGAAATTTTTAACAAATCCGGATATATTTGATTTTTAATTGTAAGATTTATAAAGTGAGCTAATATTGGACTTATTTTAGTTTTTATGGACTTGATGTCAATTAATCTTATATTATCTACTCCAGGAGATTTTTTTGTTTTCCCTTTCCTCCCTTTTTCTGTAGGCATTACGCGTTGAATGGTGGAACTCAACGCCGCGGTTTGCCTGGTAGATAATATTAAACATTGCATTCCACCAAGTGGGAATCGAACCCAAACCCTGTCGTTTACGCCACGACTATGTTTTTGTTTATTCTCTATATAACTTGTTTTTCCAACTTAAGCACCTATTAGGGTGGAAGGGAGTAGATATAGATACTTTTTTCTCAATTTTATTAGTAACCTAATTCAAGGCATTGCGTATTTATTGAAAAACAACGCTACCTTTCGCTATTCTAGAACGGAGAAATAAAAAGATAGAATTCATTTTATTCCTTTGAGAATCAGAATCTAACCTGAAACCATATTTTACAATCAGATGCCATCATATTGCACCATGATGGCCTTTATGACGTTAAATTAATAGAGGTAAGATAATTTTCACCAAAAAAAGAACAAAAACCTCTCATATTAATCATCTCACTAGTTCATTCTTTCGTGTAACAATAAAATAGCGTTAGTTATAAAGGAAAATATAAAATAACATTCTGATTAAAGTGTAGTAATTAATAATAGTAGAAGACAAAGATAATTCTCTATTATACATCATGTTCGTAATATAATAGGGAACCTTTTTATATATATTTATTAACATGCTGTATATTATTATTTTTCCTCTGTAAAGGTGCTCAAGCTATATATTATATTGAGTATGGTATCATGAGTATAAGTGATATTGATTCCGTATAAAATCTATTTTTTTTTATTTAACAAGCAGACTAAACCTAGTATAACGACATTCAACTCTTCATTTTCCACCTAAAAACTGAGCTTTTCACCGACATCAAGTCCTCAAGTGGGAATCGAAGCCACAATCTGTCCCGCTTACCATCATACATTGTGGCTCAACTTGTACGCCAACTTTACTACTGGCCTCAATTTTATTGTGAGAATGTTAATTTTGCCACTAACCATGCAAGGTCTCATAGAGGAAAACACACTGAACTTGGTAACCTAATGTTAAGATACTCCGTTCCCATTAAGACACTTCCGTTCCTCCCACTGAATTCTTGAGCATTGCGTATTGATTGGCAAAACTCAACGCCACGCTTAGCCTTGGTACGGATATTAAAATATTAAATATCTCTTTCTTCTGAATGGGAATCCAACTCGGCGAACTCCTTAACATACAACAGCTTTAATAGGATAAATAATTATTAAAAAATATATAAAAATGGTCTGAACCCATAAGTTATACATACTCATACTTAATTATTTACAGTCATAGTGACTGGTCATATTTTACAGCATGAAATGCGAAAACACTTTACACAAGCGCTCACTTGGATTGTTCGTACAAGACCAAGTTCATATAAGAGCATTGTTATCGTCATGTGAATATTTTGCTCTTCATCATTTATTATACAACATTTTTTTTGTAATTTGCAGAAAAGGCAGAGAAAGAGAATCAGGGATTTTTTTGTATAGGCGTAGTTTGAAGCTAGTGATAAAACACTCTGTTTTTCTATTTTATAAACTTTGCACGCTGTATAAATAAAGTCAATTATGAGAATGTATGTAACGGTTTAAATGAAGGAAGGATTCTTTTTTATGGAGATCTTAACGACCCTCGTGGCTCAGGAGCACAGGTTAATTGTTGCAGGTTATTTGCACAGTTATTTGCTCAATTGGAGGCACAGCGCGGCGTCGAGTTTTGCTATACAACACACAATGCTTCTAAAATTTTATGGAAAGTGAGTAACGGAAGTTCCTTAATAGGAACGGAGTCGCAGCACTAGGTTCCCTCTACCTACCATGCATGTGCGGGATACAGCGTGAAACTACAAGTAAAACGCACTAAATTTGGAATCGGTCTTAATTGAATTGAATTTGGTTTAAAATTTTAATCCAAATTCAATTACCTGAAAATGTTATATTTATTATTCAAAAATTAGGTAACCTGGTGACATCATTTAAGCCATACTTACTTCTCTTACGTTTAATCTTTTTTACATAAAATATAAAAAAATCATCAAATTTGTTGACTATAAAGAAAGATAAATTTTATCCAAATTAAAATAAAAGTTTCTATATTTTAAACAAGAAATTTTATAATTGGTTTCATTCCCATCACGGATGATACTAATTAATTACTTTCTTAAAATCTCACTCCGTGTTTGCTAAATTAAATCGTTAAGAACGAATAAATTTTGAGAATTCCTTTTACGTTCATCTCAAGCAAGTAATTAGCAGTTAGATTGTAATTTGGACGTAAATAAGCACAGCACAATGTTCTAATTTGAAGCCCTAAGAAATCGCATAGCTTATCCCCAATTTATATCTCCCCAAAAAAACTCATCAAGCGACAAAAATAGACAGGCGCAAAACAATAAATTTTAATCAAGACACAAATTACTTCGGCAATTGAGAATTCTTTGTTTTTTCCACTCTCAGTTACAATTCGGGGGAAAATGGGAGTTTTATTTTGGTTAGATGATGCGGTGAGGAGTACTCAAAAAAACAAATAAATCAGCTTCACGTTATATACGCAGAGGGAACCTTGTGTTAATACACTCCGATCCCCACTTTCTACTGAATTCTGGAGGCATTGCGTATTGAGTGGCAAAACCCAACGCCGCGTTAATTAAATTTAAATAAATATTTCATCTCCTCGAGTGAGGATCGACCCCACAACTACTCGGTTTTACAGTTACACTTTGTGCCCATGCACCACGACTGGCCAAGATGACCCTTTTTTCACGTAACAAAGTAGGCAGAAGGTACCTTATATTAGTTTTAACGCAAGGTTCCCTCGTATCTACCTTCTATTCTCTCTTTCCCGACCTATTTTCGAGATATTGCACGCTGTATGGTGAAAATCAACGCCACTCTCTGTCTTGCTACCATTCTTAGAGTAATTATTAAATTTAGGTCATCATTATGGTTTCCATAAACAAATGATGATCTAAATGAATAATTTAAAAACATACACACACACACACACACACACACACACACACATGTAAAACTAGTAATAAGATTGTTTAAAATTGATTTAAACAGAAAAATCGATTAAGTGCGAGTCGAAATTGCCCACCGAGACTTCCGTACCAATTTCACGATTGTAGGTCAAAGGAAAGTATATCTAAAAAAATTGACAAACTTAAGGTTGGCATAAAGTGTGTCTCATTTTGTATAAAACTAAATATATATATATATATATATATATATATATATATATATATATATATATATATATATTTTCTACGAAATCCCTATAAGTTTTCACTTTTCGGATTTTTTCTTTATATTCAACAAACCGAAGTCCTGAATATTTTATATTAATTTAAACTTGATACCTCCAACATTGACACATCAAGATCAATACTATTTATTTATCCTCTCAAGATAAATTGGTCTTGACAGATGAACTGACGAACAACAAAATGGTCCTAAAAGGGTTTCGTTTTTACCTTTTTACCTTTTTTAAGTCAAAAATTTAATACTTAATCTGTTGTATATATTACATATACGAGTACAATTAGTTATCATAATTGTTAACATGTGGGATTTGCAACTATTGTCAAATGCACTGTGAATTTACTGAATATATTGTCATTCCAACTGGAGCACAGTAGTGTACTGCAATATTTCTTGCCACCTTCTGTGATACATTACTGAAAACAGACGGGCACTGTTGTACTACACTGCTTACTACTGTTTAATTGAGAATTATAGTAATTTATAAAGTGATTTCTGTTTTGTTTCTAAATATAAATTGGTTTCCGTGGCGTAGTGAGGGAGTTGGCTTCAATCCCTGTTCAGGGGAATGAATATGGGTACTTAAATTTCTTGTTTTAGTGAGACAAAGCGCGACGTACAATTTCTTTTTACTGAACGTCCAATGTTTCGAACAAATACCGGACCACGGAGTGCCTCTACAAGTTTATCTTTGTCTAGAATGTCTGAAAAAAGTCCAGGAGCACAAGCGTGTGATTGAAAATGCGACAGGTTGAGAATTTGACTCCCACATGAAGAAATTAAATACCTTATACTTAACTCTGGTGTCGAGGCAAAACGCGGCGTTGAGCACACAATGCTTTCGGACTTCGGCAAAAATTGAGAAGTGAAATGTCTTCTAGGGCTTCTTTAGCCTACCCGTCGACATGCAGGACGTCAGCGTCAAGCTAAAAGAAACAATAGTAACGTAATTTTAGGTCCTCTGAATATTTCCTAAAGCTTAATCAGATATCTGTCATTATAAGCCCATTCCAAAATTAATGGCATAGATTGTAGTCATAAATATCTCTGCCTTTCATCCAGCTATTAAGTTGTTTATAAGTTGTATTTAGCTTGATTTATGCGTACGCTTTCTAGAGTACGGTGCTTGGTGAGATCATTTTAATATCTTGTTCAAAGAACTCTTAATTAAAGAGGATATTTCGGAACATCTGTTACTTATTCATCATGGGATAAATATTCAAAGAGAGGAAATGTTTGAACAACTTTCTGATGTATCCTTAAGACGCACTTAGATAGGGCCCAAATTCACAATGTAATTTTGGGTCGCAATTCAAATATACATATAGTTGAGTGGGATATACAAATATATGCTTTTTTATGTTTGTTCGTACGTACTAAATTAAAAAAATTATAACAGGTATGTTATAATTTTTTTTATTTCAGTATAACTATCTTCATACTCAATTTTTTAGTTAATTTTTTGGCTTCATGTATCTCACATATCAGGAGGTAGGCAGAGGTAACGTGAAAATTTATTGCTAAGACAGTTCCCTTCCCCACATTTCATTTCCTCGAATGGGAACCGAACTCGCAATCTATCGCGATCGCAGACACAAGTGGCGCAGGGGCACAAGCGTGGGCCTCATCATAATATTAACATATGGAAGTATAGCATCACGCCTTATTCCTAGCGAGGTAGCCAAAGAGAACAAAATAGATATATACCTCTTTTGCATCACTTCTTCGTCATCCTCGCCATATATGTCATCTACCTTGGTCCTCATGCTTTTATTTTTGCAAGGAAATAACAAAAATATTTAAAAATCAGATAGCAAACAAACAAGAAGATAACAATTGTCCGTAATATAATGTACTAAAAAAAAAGTAATTTCGCAGATTGTTAGATTTAATTTATCCAGTTAAAATCCACGTAACCGCGCTCCCAAGACGTTTAGTATAAAAAGCCACCATAAAATATATTAAAAGACTATTCGTTTAATCTTGATAAAAACTAATACGGACTGTTTACTGAGGTAACAAGATTCAAATTTGTCCAAAATATTATAAGCTACCTACCAATCCTTTAGGATATTATGTAGATTTTTGGGGTCGCGCAAACATTTGAGGAAAATGTATTTTCGTTTACAAATTCACAATATTGTTTTCAGGGGCATAAAGAGGTTCATAGTGACCCTTAGCCCTGCTCTCTATTGTTACTTATTCAGCTTAAATGGGTTCTAAGATGACTTAATTACATATACGGTTCCGTTTCGTTTCACGTTAAGACATAAACCCTTTATTGGTCATCAAACCGACGATCGTTAACTAGATACGTGTGTCGTATTGGAGTCCATGTATAACTTGGTATAATCTATATCAGATTACAACAGCTCCATGTTATAGGTATAAATTATATACGATATTGGTAAATGTCTACCAGCAATTACATAGGTGTGTAATCGAATTATGGTTTGTCAAACTCATCATTTATTATGAAATGCATGATGATTATAATCATGGGGAACAGAAGTGTTTTATATTAAATATTTGATTCCCTCTAGTGGGAATTGAACCCACAACCGTGGGGCTTACAGTCGTACGCTTGTGCCTCTAAGACACGACGGCATATTTGATTAAACAAGTACAGCTTATGAAGCAAGAGAAACCTCCTCCGAAAACGCAGTATCAGTGATACTGGAGGAAGGCAACGTATGAGAATCCCCTGGACTATATGAAGACGTGAATGACCGTGGAAGAGATAAAAGAAGCATGCAGAGATCGTAGTGTTTGTAATCTTAAAAAACACAAAGTTATTTATTATTTTATCGACTATCTTCATTATCTACAATTTTATCATCTCCTTTCCTATAATCATCTCACAGAAATATTCACACATTCTCAAGACACTCAATTATACTAGCTAGACCAATAAGCCCGTTATTTAGATTACGTTATAATCGTATAAGTATTTAAATATAACAACCACGACTTAAGTACCATAAATAACATGTTAATATTTACCATACGCCATATCTATAACCATAACATAATACTAAATATAAGCATAAAACCAGACCTTCGATAACAAAATTAACCTAAAATATCAAACGACCGCCATATGCTTCAATTTCTCTTAGCTAAGCTATAATTTGACGTTCAAATTAGACTAGCATCCAGCCCTTGTGCTATCGAGTTGGAAATCCAGTGGAATACATACCTTATTGTCTGTAACATAGAAACTCGTGCCTTCACAATACAGGTGTATACAATTCCTTTATACCTTTTTTACATACAACGTAATTACAAACCGCTTTGTTAATTGTGCCTTGTAATGTGGGTGCTTTTCTTAGCTCAAAGCTCGATGTGGGGCTTACAGAAAATCTTTCAAGGTAATGTATGATTTAGGTGAGGCTGTTTTCTTTGTATGTGGAATATAAAATTCTTTGTATTTTCTAAGTTTAGATTCTGTTTAATTTGTTTTTATAGTGCAAGTCGACAATTCAGGTTGTCGTGTGATGCAAAGTTAGTTTTTCGCGCGTATTTTGTATGTATGTAACATTATTTGTTCCCTCATATCTCTAGAACTACTAAACGGATTTACATAATTTAGATATCGTGAATATTGTCCCAGTAACCCAAGTTTTCTTAAATAGGTGACGTTAAAAAAAAATCAAATATGGTGGCTGTTCAACGCCATTGTATTTAGTGAAAAACATATTTTTTCTTTTGGAATACCACAATATGGGTATCAAAGTAAAGGGTTCAATACAAAAATTTCAACAAGGCATATCACGATTATCTATACCGTTATACTAACAAAATAATATAATGACATTTTTTTTAATAGGGATACGCGGGGATAGTAGCAATAACAACCTACACTTATAGATTGTGAAAGCGGGTTCAAATCCTCACGATAATAACCTTCAAGGAAAGAACAATATTGCGAAATTTTTCCTTTTATTATCATAATGAATTCTGATAAAAAAGTGAAAAATGAAAAAAAAAACAAAAACCGCGACTATACTCGTATATGTAACCTAAATCATATAACAACCTAACTTCCAGACGTTAAACGCTTCCCATAGATAAGAATAAGCCCACTTCGTAAAGACTTACTCATCATTCTTTATCTATTATTATTATCTCGTATAAATAGTTTATTAGGATTTGCAGTCCAGTACAGTAGGGACCTATAAGTAATTCTTTAACCAATTAAGTCTTTCTTAACTCTACGTTCAATATATCTAACCTGGTATATTCCGATGTTGTCTCTTGAGATTCTCATTTATAATAAAATAAAAATAAAATTGTTTATTTCACTCAATTTTCACAAACATTATATTAAAATAAGTCATGAGGCTGTCGTGGCGCAGCGGCACAAGGGTGTGACTGTGACGTGACGATTGTGGGTTCGATCCCCACTCAAGGAAGTGAAATATTTATTTACGTTTACATTTCAATTTCTTCGCCCTGTTTGTTGTTCGGCGTTGATTTCTACCACCCAACGCAATGCTTCCAGAATTCGGCAGAAAGTGGGGAACGGAGTGCCTTAACACTAGGTTTCCTCTGCCTACCCTGCTGTGGGCGGGATACAGGGTGAGGCTGATTTCTATTATAATAATAATTTTACTTAACTAAAATTCATTAGAATAGTTAAACTGCTAACATATTAAACATTAAAACAAAACTAAAATGCTTAAATATTCTTAAATGATCAACCTAAAACAACACTGGTATAATTAGAAATACGAGTACAGTACACACGAGCGATTAAGCAACCCGATTAAACATACGATAACCTATGAATATTAGAAGAGATTCAAAATTAATCCTCTTAAAACAATGGATTGAACGGAAATGATAGTTAAGCTGCTGGGATGCTTAAAATAGTAAATAAACTAGCTTAATCTAATAAAAGAGGCCGTGGCACAGAGGCTCACACGTGTATTTGTAAATGAGACAGGTTGAGGGTTCGAGTCCCATTGGAGGTAAACGACATATTTATTAAATTCCTCACTCTGGCACTGCTGAGGCCTTTGTGGCGTAGTGACACAAGGTTGTGACTGTAACGCAACCCACAAGGTTCGATCCTTACTCGAGGAAGTGAAAAATTTATTTACGCTTATATTTCCATTTCTTCGCTCTAGTGTCGAAGCAAAGCGCTGCGTTGAGTTCTACCACACAACATGTAATTCCTCCAGAATTTAGAAAAAAGTGGGGAACGGAGTGTCTTGACACTAGGTTTCCTCTGCCTGCCTTGCTATGTGCGGGATACAGCGTGAGGCTAATCTCACTCTGGTAACGACGCAAAGCGCGGCATTAAGTTTCACCACTCAACAGTGTAAGGGTATAAAAAATAAAATAAATATAATCTAATAAATGCGTGTAGATGTGTTTGGCTATGGATTCAATTCCTATTTTAGGGAATGAACTACCGTCATTTTCACGTCTTGGTAGACAAGGTGCGGTGTTAAGTTCCGCGCTTCAATATGGAATTATTAAAAGTAAAAAACAGACTCACTACATTAAGATATCGTTCCCTAAGCTGCTATATGTGAAAAACTTATAGGCTTTGTATTATACAGTTGGTATTTAATGAAAGTGTCATGAAAACTACAATTAATATAAATTATAACGTTGAAAGATTGATAAAAGAGCTTGTTACGCTCGTTTGCACTACTCGTACTTTGTTAGTAGATTTGATAATATTTTTCATTTTAATACACTGTACTCGTAGTTTTTATAAGTTCGTTGTGTAATTTTCAAAGTAATTTTAAAACGTAGAGTTAAAGATCGGGGCATAAGTACTTTCAAAGTTTGAATATATTATTAGTAATCAAAGTCGTTTTGCTGTATTGAACGTAGGGTGGTTTTAATACCATTAAATGTAACATTCTGAAGTTGCAATAAATAAAAAAAAGTAGTTCCCGCCATTTTTCAATTGTCTTTCGAGCAAGCTATATGACGTAGAATTTTGCTGCATTTTGAAGTTTTCTTACAAAAAAGATAAAACTGCGATGAACGCCACGAATAAAGTTTATGTGGTGTACGGATCTAGTGCGGTATCAATACGAGTAGTGCAAATGTTGTTCACGCGTTTCAACTCTGGAAATTTAAGTGATGAGGTTAAATATAATGATATATTTTCCTTTGTATGAACTACACGAAAAATATTTACCCCGACCTGATATATGTATAATATATATGTACGTTTTGCTAAAGTCCAATAAATTATTATTAAATATAATATTAATAATAATAATTAATAATGCATGTATATTTAATTTTTTTTGTCATATCTACTAATACTTTCTCTTCTCTTTTTCACACATTCGAAAATTGTGCATATTTTTGCAAAAATATGATAGCTTATTATAAAAGTCAAACCACTACCAATTAAATATGACGTTACATTTCAAAGCTAACGAATTCAAAGGAACTGCAAGTACTTTGACAAATTATATACATACGGAGAATCACGAAAATATTTTCATTGCTTCTCATTGTCGTATGAACACGGTTTTCGTTCAAAATAATAGCTTCACCTTCTGTAGCTAGTTTATTATCTGTATCGCCGCTGTCGCCGGGGAGCTATTTTAAAGATGTACTAACGTAAAAAACACAGACGCCGGTTCATTATATTTTGATATGATTGTTGAACATAATATATTCAATTGGGCCTACAACGGTTCCCTGGGGCACACCAGACTAACAACCTCACGCACGCTTGTTACATTTCTGGAATTGGCAAGCATACGAGTATATACATGTTGGAATAATGGATATAAACTGCTTTGCACTTCTGAAATTTAAGAAGATTCACATTAACGGTTTTACGAAAATTGTTCCCAAAAGTTCTCAAAAGAAGTTCTTGAAATTTCCAATTAATATCATAAGGATCATAAGGATATTAATTAATGATATTCGTCTCGGCACGTGTCTTTTCAATTTCCCGGTATAGGGAAGACTTATTTAACGTCACTTATTAACTAACATATGTTCATTTCCGCTTATTTCAAT
The DNA here is from genome assembly GCA_018247715.1 of Heliconius burneyi. Classification (NCBI taxonomy): domain Eukaryota; kingdom Metazoa; phylum Arthropoda; class Insecta; order Lepidoptera; family Nymphalidae; genus Heliconius; species Heliconius burneyi. The sequence continues at coordinate 10,427 of DWGR01004307.1, forward strand.
AATGTGTGTAAATAATATTGAAACTCAATACTTTACAATACTATAAGTGAATTTGGGGTACTGTGAAAGAACTAGACCAACACACAATGGCAAATTATACATGGATGGATGATGGATGGATAATGGTTTGTTTATAAGTCACGTGCTTTATAAAAACTCTATTATCCATCCATCCTCTAGAAGGGATCGAACCCCGAATCATCGTGCTTACTTAGTTAGATGATTTTCTACTGCTTGACGATAGTTTCAAAAAAAATTGTAGCCATTGTTATTTTAGTTGTGGAAAGGTAGAGCAACAATTCCTGTGTTGTTATAACGAAATATTATGTTATTGCGAAAAGCATCCGTTATAATAATGAAAAAGTGCTTATAAAGTTATGTACGCTATAGTTATTTTTTTAAGTTTTATGCTTCATCCCGTATGTAGCAACGTAGGTACAGATAAACTTGTATTAAGACTCTCCGTTTACCATATACGGCCTAATTTATGAGAAATTGTGTGCCGAGTGGCAGAACTCAATGCCTTACTAGTTACCAGAACGAGGAAATTAAATAAGTCATTTCTCCGAGTGGAAATCGAACCCATAACCATCGCGTTTACATTCGGCCTCCTATATTATTACAGTTATAGTATTCGGCAATATAAAAAAAACAAGACATTTCAAAACAAAAATCAAAACCCGTGAAGTTGGTTTTAAGTTAACTATCCGTGACTATTTATATTCCGTTCAGAAACGGCATTCGCTTTAAAGTCGTAACGGAAAAGCTGTCGTGTTTAAAATTGTAAAACATGGAAATTACACAAAGAAATTAGTAAGCTGGGTATTCAT
>DWGR01004308.1:0-11255 GCA_018247715.1 Heliconius burneyi
CATGTTTCTGCTAACTATTTCGAGATATAAAGGTTTTTATAAGGATCCATGTCTGGTTATTTGGAGTCATTAACCCTACGTAAACTGCATCATATCTTGCATATTTTAAACTATGAAATGTTTTATTGTTAGTCGAACTTTGTATTTAAATTAAAAACAGTATTTAGAAATAAATAATTTATAATTAATAATAACTAATAAATCAAATATTTTGTTTAAAATATGATTAGAAAGTTCAACTTTGGAAAATTGTTGCCAACCGTATATTTTTTTTAGATATAGCTACATGCCTTTTAAGGCGTGATGATAAGGCATATGATTTGTTGATGGAATATTTACATTTTCCTTTCATACAATTAGACTTTTTTTATTTTTTCAAGGAAAAACAATTGTTATCAAAATTACGTCAATTGACGCGACATCATATTTTGGCTCTACATGGTATGTCTGGCTGTGGGAAAACTACTTTAGCTATTAGCGTATTGCGAACGAATTCTGAACTGATCACTTCGGACTTCAACGGTGTTGTGTATTGGCTCAATTTGGGAAACTGTAAGACTGTAGATGACGTCATTGCTCAACAGAACAAGTAAGTTTCAAATTCACATGTTATGAGTAATTGTGCTAACCACGCAACGTTTGGTAACATATATTGGCTCATTATAATTAAATTATAACCTTTTGCAAAATTTTTGTAGTAGTTTATAAATTTATTTCTTTCGTCATATAATTGTTCTTCTTACTTATTTATAAGTAACCTTTCATGTTATAAATATGTACATACGAGTATATATTATAAGGACAATACTCTAATAATAAAAACATGAAGTTTCGCAACAATTACCTCCTAGTAAACTACCTCCTCCTCCTAGTAAAGGAGATAACCTCCTACTAAACACAAAATTTAGATGATAAGTCAAAGTTAATATTAGTTTAATCAGTCATTCACATCACATAACTGACAAAGTCATATGAATGTTAAAATTATCTACCATTAATATGCGGTATATTTTCTCGATAGCCATCGAATAAGTTTATGCGAGCTTATAAAAATGGGTGGTGAATAGCAAATCGACTTTCTGTAAATAAGATTAGATTGATTGATTAATAGTTCATATAGAATTTGTTATGACATATAATCTTTCTGTATTAGTTCAAACATTTTTCCTTATTTTTGAGGCCAGTCGTGGCTTTATTGCACGCACACACTAGTAAAAATTGTTAACTTGACCATAAATGTCGCTCTTATCGTACTCTACCCCTTCAACTGTTCAATTTTACATGTCCAACTACCCGTAATATTTTTGTGCACATACATTTCTTACGTAAATTTATTATTTATTTCCTTTTTTAATTTTTCTTTTGTATTTACTTTTATATAAAATTAATTTCCAGGTTATATCGTAAGGCATCATTAAACACATCGTACATGAACTCATCAATATCCATGTCTAGCATTGGTTCCAACGCGGACTCTTTATCGAATTTCGACTTTACTTGGCAAGATCTAAAAGACAAACTAAAATCACTCTTCGCGGAACAGCCATTGAAAGATGGCTTATTAGTTCTCGATGAAGTAAATGAAAAAATATGCGTAGAGGGATTCGACATTGGCTGTAAAATATTGGTGACGACGCGTGATAATAATGTTGTTACTAATTTTCATCCGCAAATTATTAAAGTGAGTAATATTGTATGTTATATACTTTTTGGTAATATTCGTTCGAATTAAGGTCTAAATTGGAAATCGGTAACATCGGAAAAAATTAATGCTTTTCTTGGCGTTGGTTCATAATGCACATATTTCATTATACTGCACAATACAGTAATTTGCCCTTACATTATATTTCACTAGTGGCCGCCTGCAACTTCACTTGCTGGACTTTAAGACTATTCCATACTTTTTCCATTCATTATTTAGTATCTTTGAAATTTCGACCCAAAAATTCGAGATATGGCTTGTGTTTAATGATGGAACTCAACAACGCGATTTGATATACCCGAGCAGGAGAAAATATTCACTTTAAATATGTCATCCCCGTGAAAAATTAAACTAACAATTTTCTTATTTAGGCTGAGATGCTGTTCCATTGCGCCACGACGACCTCAATTTTAAACAATAACGATTGATATTCTGTTCTTACTTTTAGATAGAAAATCATTTTTCTGAAGAAGAATCATTAGCTTTATTTGCATCATGTTTAGAGTTAGAAGAAAAAAAATTACCAAGACAAGCAAAAAAATTACATGAAATATGTAAAGGGAGTCCGTTTCATATAGCGTTGATTGGTGCTGAACTAGCAGAGAATAAAGAGCGGTTGGTGCACGATACCAGACGTTGGAATTATTATATAAATAAATTAGAGAAAAAGGAACTTATATTGTAAGTAATTTTTTATTATGTTTAGTATATAGACAGTAGTTACAGATTCAAATTCCGAATGGGTCAAATGTTTGGAACCGTACGGATATTTCTGGAAAGGTTTCTAATTGGCATTTTCTATCTGACATTTTTTTAGTTGCATGCATCAACTAATATAGAAACCAAAAATTACAAATTTCAATCTTAATCAGTTAGTCACTAGTTTTAGGAATACACGTCCATTGCGTGTCTAGTCAGATATGACCTCCAAAATCATGAAGACTTTTTACCTGATATAATTTTCATAAAGCAATATACAACAATATTATAGTTTTTAATTTTTATAAAGCAAAATTCTTAGTATTCTGTTAATAGTTAGTTGAAATGGAGCCATGTATATGTTATTAAGGAGCAGTATTTTGTCTTTTACGTTGTTGTAGATAAATTTTAAATATTGAACAAAAAATAATTATATTATTACTTAAAAACTTTGTTTTACATTAAAAGTAGAAGGCAAAATTCATATTTTTACAATTTAAAAGCGTGTCATTGAAGTTTTCAAAGCCTTTTCATAGTAGTTTCTGTCATAGAATTTTTTAAATATATAAACAATTCAAGTATATGAAATTTATTTTCATAATTTAAAAATAGAATAAATAATATTCACGATGTTCTATCAGCAGTCTTCTTTCAGTAATTTCTCAAGATCAGACGTAAATCCTATGAAAACAATAGAATTTTGTATAAACTCCCTAAAGCCGGATTTACTGAAACTATTCAAAATGCTCGCAATATTACCCGATAATGTTAAACTGTCGGCAAACGTGCTAAGCAAACTATGGAACAAAACGACCACTGAAATTGACACCATAATACAACAATTACGAAGCAAATCGCTTATAATAGTGTTCTACGACGAGGATAAACATGATTATACATATGAAATACACGATTTAATTATGGGTTATTTGAGAAGTAGCTCTAATGAAGATGACATAAAGAAACTTCATAACGGCCTCCTAACAAGCTACAAGTATGGTGTAAACAATTATCCCATACAGATTGAGGACGATGGTTATATAGCATTGTATGTGGGATATCACTTGGGACATACGAAAAATTTAAATAATATGTGGAGTCTGTTTAATAAGTTGTATTTGAATTTGAAATTCTTGGGCAATAAAGTAAGGTTGACGGGACCAGCCGATGTCATATTGGATTTGCAAAAATACGAGAATTATATTGTGAATGATGTGAGTATTTTTTTAAGCGCCACGCTATTACATAGAAATTACGCCTAATTTTAGTGACATTGCGTGTTGTTTTTTCACCATGGTCGTATTTGAGAGGTTTATGCTTTAGCACTTGATATATTTACTTCATAATACTTGTATAAAGTAATTGAAAAATAGAGAAATAAGAAAGAAAAACACATTTATATATTTTATCTACAGTACTATCGATATGTCTTGGCCGTCTTAAAATTTGGATTTCGGAGATTTCCGCATTGTGCAATGTGAATTTACGAATAAAATAATCAATAAAAAATATAAAATCTTAAAATCATATCCAATCGGTCGGTCGGTAATACAGCTAACTGGGTGGCCACGACTCGTCGACCGTTCTATACTTTTTGACATCATTCTCATTAAAATTTCCAGGATATAGATAAAGCTTTGCTGTACAACGTAAAGGAATATTTAAGCACGTACGGCATTGATTTATATAGATATCCGTACACAGATATAGTACAGAGTATACTGCAGAATGAGTCCAAAGGCATACTTTATATGAAAGCGTGGGAAATAGCACAAGACAGGTGCTGTCAAAATGAACTGTATTTTGAGTTTTTGTAAGTATTTTAAATTTATTTGTATGTTAGTTTTTTTTTTAAATATTTCTGTGTGTTTTGTGAAACAGGCAAAGAAATGACTTAATAATCTGGAGTGAAATCTATGTAAACATTTTATGAAGAAATACTGATAGGACTTAAAGCTAGGTTTCTTTGATTAGACCGCGGTAATATCTCCATTATAAATATAAAAAAATCAACACGAGTTGATAAGGCCTTTGTGGCGCAGCGACTTCTGAATGCAAACGCAGATAATTGATACATATTTGAGGAAATGATTTATTTTTACGTCCATGTTGTGGTAAAGAGATAAAATACTATGTCTCTCAATATCAAGATGAGTTTGGCGCGTGGGAAACGGAGTGTCTTAACACTACATTTCCTTTGCTTACCCTGCTATATGCGGGATACAAGATGAAGCTAAAAAAATATATAACATTAACACATCACCCTGTCTCGATTTGTTTTTAAATTTCATATTTATGTTTCAGACACGAACAAAATGTGGATGAAATTAGGTATTCAACAATAGATGTCAAGGAACCTATAAAATCTGTGTGTTTCCTTGGTGATTATGTGTTAATTGGTACAAAGACTGGATTGATTAAGGTATATATGTTATTTCTTATTATATTATTTATTAATATAATTTTTATATGTATTCAGATTTAAGTTAGAAAGAAAGTTTTATTTATTATTTATTTATATAGACCTATTACAATCCATTTAAAAGTGCATTATCAAAACTCATAAAATTAAATCTTTTTTATTTTATGATTTGATATTTAAAAAGTCATAAAATTATTATTTGACATGGAAAGTGAAAAAGATGTTTTTCACTTTCCATGTCAAATAAAAACATATATAATATGTATATAAAAATACCATGATGTAATTAATCCTTTTTTATGTTTATTAAGTTTAACTAACACGATTCAAATTTTCAAAAAAAAAATTCCCCATAGTTATTCCACATATCAACAAATAAACTCAAGAAAGAACTCCACGGTACTTCCCCCATACTATGGGTTGGCGCGTGTCCTTCAAACTTGCCCTTCATAGCTGCATTAGATGAAAATGGCGTTTTACGAATATGGTACGTCGATGATATACAACAATGTGATGGGATTATAGAAGAAGGTAAGAATTTTATGTTTTTAGGATTCCATGTCTCAAAAACAAACGGAGCACTAATGATAACATTATTAAGATAATTTTTCTCAACATCGCATAAACTTTAAATATCCAGGTCAATTGTCCTTTGGAGTACACAAAAAAAAAATATTCTAATTCAACGCAATCAAAGATATGACCGGTTAGACTTTAATTTGGCCACCTACTTTATGAAGTTGAGTTTGTTAACTTTTCTAAATTAAAGTTACTGTCTGGATCGACGATAACAGTAAAATTGTTTCAGAACCTCCGCTGGGCGAGCTAGATTCGCACTTGTCTGGTTTTTCGGAATTCAAATTCTAATCAATAAAAAATAATTTACAGAAGCAGAAGAGGCCCACAACAATAATTTTCCAAGCAACGTAACGATTTCATTGCCCAACATGCCATTCATCAACTGCCGCTGGTCCAATCACGATGAAACTTTAATAACACACACTTTACACGTAATATACGTTTATAATACAAATGGTGATATAAAATATTGTCTCACTGAAAGCTATAAAGATATACAGATATCATGCTGTGTTCCCAGCAATTGTGAGAATACATTGTTAGTGGCTACTAATAGAAGTTTAGATATATTGAACTTGAAAACAGGGGAGAAACATAGTTTTAATGATACGGGAGGTGTTTTAGATATTGTAATTGTGCCTGGTAAGTACTATATATTTATTATACTTTATTAGCTTCAAGCTGTATCCCGGATATGTCAGGGTATTCATATGGATATATTTACCCTGATAATCTAGTGTTAAAACAATCCTCCATATACTGGCTAATTTTGAAAAGTGGCGTGGAGAATAAATAAAGCGTAACTCACTAGTGTTAGAGTATGTTACTATAACGAGAAAATGAAATAATTTAGCCCTCGATTCTCAGAATCGAATTTACGATCGTTGCGCTTACAGTCAGAAACTGTGTCATGACGACATCATATACATTTTTCATATAAAAATTTTATTGTAACGCGATTTGATCCCGCGTATCTTGGAAACTGTTCAAGGACTCTAACCATTCGAATTTTTCCTTCTAGGTACAAACAAAGTAATAATACTAAAAGAGAAACAAGTAATGCAATACGATTACAAAATGTTACGCAGATTCAACAAAAACTGTAGTGATCGTGAATGTAAAGAGATTATAACGAGTGGCGCCGTCAAAGATAATATTAATTTTATTTCAATAGCTGTGAACAAGTCTGGTTCCTTGTTGTTTGTATCTACTAACGATAGTAGAGTGATTTGTATTGATTTGAAAACTTATGTTCATGTACTGGACATGGAAAATAGGAGAGGGTAAGTAGTGTTTTTTTTTAATAATTTGTTAGACTATTTTATTTTGTCAATAATTGAATATTGAATTAAGCCTCCTTTGACAATCAATAGATGAAACCAAATGGATGTTTTGAATTGGATATTCGATGGTTGTGGGTTTGAATCTCGCTAAGTGGTTTTTTTTACTTTCCGGCTTTGGACAGCTGACTGACATCGTTTTTGAGTAACGGAACTCGCTTTGTCTTTTTACCAAAGCGAGGAAAGGAGAGTAATACATTTCCCCCGAAAAATACCCACATTTTGTATTTTTTGAATATAACACAAACAACTAAAACATTGGTTTGGAACGCTGTACACGTTATGCACACGTCCATTTGTCTAGCATTCAAGATACATGTAAATGAATAAATCCGAGAAAACATTTCAGTAACGTAGTATCGATGTCAGTAAGTGAAATATCATGGGATGAACTGGAAGCCGGTCCAGATGTACTTCTCACTGGAACGGATGATGCGGAGAACAGTGCCAAAGTCTGGTATTTGGATGCTTATGCCACTATTAACAGGCAAAGGGATAATGGGTAAGGTATTATTAAGCTTATTTTTTAAATTTATTTACATTGCTAGGAAAAGTTGTTATAGTTAAATATACTCTTGTAGTTTAAATGTAAAGTACGGGCCCGTCGTTGTCGCCCTTAATTAAGGGCGTTCTTTCAGAATATTTATTAATGTTCTGCTAAATGTAGAGGACGCATAAAAATGTACAGTATCCATTTTTATGTTAACACTTATTAGAGCGTTTTGTATATAATATATAGATGAAGACTACTTTCTAAGAATATATATTCAGGAATGAGAAGGCGGCAACATTTTCCAAAATAATTAAATGGTTAACACAATAATTATTGTGTATAAGATGTATTCACATTATGATTACATAATGTGAATTCAATCATAATACACCTTTGTATAATAATAACAAATAACAAATAAAGCTAATAATTCACCATTTCTAATATTTCAAACGTGAATTACACTTAGTAAATTATTTTAAAAATATATATTAATTCACTATTTTCCACAGCAAAGTTCGTTTAACAACGAAATTCGATGCTAGCTTCGTAAATGCACTCTATCCACCCACACCTACGCCCAGCACTGTAACTCTAACAACTGATATACAAAGTACACCATCGACACCTAAACGACACCAATCATTTGTTAATATTAAAACAAAAGAAAAAAGAAATGTAATGAGAGCCACAATGAGCTTAGACAGGCATTCGTTAAAACCTTTGAATTTGAGAGGAATTACGAACGGTAATGCGGAGTGTGCTCTGCAACCGTTGTTGGCGATTGTGGATGATAGGAATAATGTTAAGGTATTTAGAATTGCTTTTCTTCTGTAAAATAACATTGTAACAAAGTCAGGTTGCATTTGAAATTATGATAAATAATATTGATCTTACAATATTCATTTTTAGTTTTTTTTTACCCTCGGCTCATTTGCCAGAGTTTGTGTTTTCCTAGATCAATATTTAAATTCTTGCTTAAATATAAATTCATATATTTTTTCAGGTAATGCGAGGTAGAAAACTAATAACAGAAATACAATCAAATTTAGACGATCATATAACAAAAGTAAAGATATCGCCGTGCAACCACTATATTATATGTGGCCTAAAAAATGGAATCGTAAAAAAAATCACAATACGAACAAAAGAACAAAAAGATATTTTAAATGTAAATAGTGCGGTGATATATATGAATTTTGTTAATTCAGATTTATTAATGGTCGCCGGCAAAAATAGATGTTTAATGGCGTACATGTTGAAAGAAAATGGCGAATGGAAACCAGAGATGTTAGAACGTGGTAATGCTAATCTAGGATCGCAGGAAATATTAAATGATATACAAGGTGATTTGATTATTATTTTTCAAATAAACTAATTATCGCATATTATGTGCATGAGGGTTTGATTCCTATTCAGGGGATCATAATTATTATTTTCTTGCTCTGGATAAGGTGCGGCGTTGAGTTCTGCTACATAACATAGTGTCTCAAAAATTGGTCTGAAAGGGGCCAATGGCCGTGCCTATCTCTATGTTATTTTCTGCCAAGTCAAGTTATAATATAATAATAATTATAAAAAAATAATGATTATATGTAATTATTTGTCTTTCGCTTATACAAATTTCAAAACATTTTTTTTTCATAGCAAAAGCTCAAAATTATTTTTTCAAAATATTTTCAGGTATTAAAAAGAAATCCTCCCAATCGGAGATTCACAGTTCAGAAAGCGATTCCAGCATAAGTTCTAAAGAACGTTTATTTAAGAACTGTGATAAAAAAAGTCTTTGCGAAGCAAGTAACTTAGTTGATTGTTTTTGGATACCTAATTTAGGACTTATTACTATAAAATCAAACGCAACTATCAAATTATGGGATGAAAAGTTAAATTTAAGCGCCATCTTGAATGCTAGACAAATGGATGTGTGCATAACGTGTACAGCGTTTCAAAACAATGTTTTAGTTGTATGTGATGAATTTAGTAAATCTTTTCAAGTAAGTTTTTTTGTTTTGCTAATTATACTAAAATAAATTAGAGGCCTTTGTGGTGCAGTCGCTAAACTTGTGACTCTAACCGCAACGGTTGTGTGTTCGATTTCCCCTCGGGGTAATTGATATTATATTTATTTCCTCACTCTGGTAACAATACACAGCACGGCGTTTAATTTCGCCACTCAACACAGAATACCTCATTTTTAATTAGCTTTACGTTATAAATACGTATACAATACAAATTTATTTAATATATTTATTATAATTAATAAATGTTAATTTTAAAAACGTTAAGAAACTTACGACTCCACACAAAGAAAACACAAATATAGATGAAAGTAATGTTTTACTTTAGCACCATTAACATCAAACGTACTAAATTAATTGCCGTCTGAAATAGAAAAGAAAAGTGATACCAGTAAAATAAGTATTAAAGATCCTAGTTCTACATAATTGATGATGATTTTGGCGAGTATTATGGGGGCGGAGGGGAAATAGACAATTAATAACTAAGTTCTTACATTTTTTGTTTGTTTAACTATGGACTGATTCTCCTTTATTTTTTTTAATATAAGACAACACTGCGGATTGACTGTACTGTACCTTTTAGTAGGGTATATAGAATTCGAAAAAAAAAACGTATTCATTTTCAGAGTTTCGAATTAAAGACTTCCGAGCATGTTTATTTAGATTTAATACAAGAATATACACTGAACTTCAAGATACGTTCGTGTACTTTGACCGATGATGGCAATATACTAGCTATGGGCTTGGATACCGGCGATATTGTGGTATGTATATTATTTATTAAAAATTGCACATATAGCATTGTGGGCAGAAATATCTTCAAATTTTCTAAAATACTTAACTGATTTACAGATATGGCATATACAAAACAAAAAGCAACTCAAGCTCCTTCGTCATCACAAGTCGAAGGTCAATTTCTGTCAATTTTCACCAACTCCCGACCGTCTGTACAGATCAATGGCACAGACGCCTTTGACTCCTTACTCGTGTGATGATGACCAGCCTCCTTTAGTATTGGTCACAATGGCGTCTGAAATAGTGTTGTGGAATATTACTTATGTTATACGTAACAGAAGAAGAGGTTTAAGGTGAGTAGTAATGTGTAGAATATTTGTATTGGCAATGTAATTTAAGAAATTACATTTCTACATATCATTCTGATAGAAACTTCAATAAATTCTGTATAGAAAAAAATTGTATGTATTGTACAATTTTCATGTATTCAATACATGAAAATTGTTTAAAGAAACTCTAAAAACTTGATTAAAGAATGTGAACTTATAAGTAAATATATGAAGTTGTCGTGGTGCAACGGCACAGTGTCCGACTGTAAACATGACGACTGTGGGCTAGATTTTGACTCGAGGAATAAAATATTTTTATCCCTGGCTGTGGTAATAAAATAACCGCAGCATTAAGTTCCGCCTTTCAACACGCAATGTCTCTAATGTAATCTAGGTTCTATAATGCTATATGCGACATACAGATGAAGCTAAAAAATATTTATTTATTTTTTTATATTTTCAGAGCCGGACAAAATGTTATAACTCCATTAGCGAGTCCAATCGATATAAGAAATGAATCGCATCAAGTAGACAATTCTAATACGGATATACGAAGCAATTGCTTCTTTGGCAGCAATCCATTTGATCCAAAACAATATTGGAAAATTAATTGGAAAAGGAAAACGTAAGTATATTTTTTTATTTGTTTTTTTTTAACATACAAAATTATTAAATTGAGAAGGCTGTGAAATTATTTTTGTACAATATTTTAAAAATCTTTATATAATATCTTTATTTATTTTATGACACCGTGTGACAAGAGATAAGAAGAACGTTAGTTAATGAACTACATTTTCTGATTGCTTATTTACGCTTACATTTTTTCTCATAGATAGTGAAATATCCTACGAGGGCTATCGTTGTTGTGCTTACCAGTACCGCAGTCTTTGCGCGTAAGGTGAATGTCCCCAAGTAGAGTAGCTGCATTATGACACTAT